>JANHFT010009296.1:147644-162004 GCA_032467955.1 Pseudoxenodon macrops
CGGGAGGCAACTTTTCGGCTGGATGGGTCTCGACAAATGGGGGAGGGAGGACCCTCGGCAGGTTGGAACTGGGCAAAAGGGGGCGGGGGGGGGCAGTGCGTGAGAGGAAAACAGCTTTTAACCAGGCCCGGCGTTGGTTAGTGGAGAGAGTGGCTGGGCTTGTGCAGCTAGGCCGAAAGAGAGGAGAAGAGCTTGCTGGGACTCCACTCAAACTGCTGGCGCAAGTTTAGTTCAATCTCAGCAACAACTCCGGCCTCGCGTGTATAAAACCCTCCCTTTCCCCCCTCACCCCGCCTTTTCCTTTTTTTCTTTTGGAATCGCCCGGGTTTAACCCTGAACTTACTTCTTGCCGGGAGAAGCTTAAATCATAAGAAAGAGTTGGCTGTGAAAGGAAATAGGGCCGGTGGTCTCGTTTTAAGGTTTCCTGCTTTCGTCTCCTCCTCCCCCAGCCATCCGATATACTTTTTATTGTTGTCCCCGTTCTATAGTTGGTGCGATGCTTGCAGCTGCCGCGTTAGGCAAAATTTAAAGTGCATCTTTAGAGAAGGATGCCACCTGGAAGCCTTGAGGAAGAGACAAATGCTAGCCTGGCCCATTGAAAGTAACTGAAACCTCTGGAGGAGCCACTGAAAGCAATGCAAGTGTGAAGGAATAGCAGTTTGAGCTGTAAATAAAGCTTTTTAAAAAACGTGGGTTTCCTTACCAAGGCAGTTGAACTTTCTTGCAGTATAATGTCAAAAAATTTGAGGTAGGATTTGCCAGGGCTTAATACCTATGGTACCTGATCTAAGCATGTGCAAAGTACTTTATGCATAAGTATACTCAATCCTTCCAGAAGTGGAGTTAGGAATCAGGAAGACTTCTGCATTAGGGTCTTTGATCCAGATAGGATTGAATATCCTCTGGAGGCCTCCCATCCCAAATTAGATGGCTTATAAGGAGAAACGGGATCAAAATTGTAGGACATAATAGGAAATAGATTGCATGGAGATTAAGGAACATGGTAGCTGGAGTGGAACATCATTGTAAAAAACTTTTTTTTAAAGTTCGCCTGATGTTTACCAAATGAGGCTCAATTTCATATGAGGAAAGATCAGTATACATAAGGCATTTGTCATCCCTTGTGCTCACTTTTAGCATAGCTAATTCTGTTGAATAACTCAGAATTGATGCACATGCTAGTTAAGATATTAAACTTCCTATTTTAAAATCTGTTTTTAAAAACCATATAACATGTCCACACATTACAAGATGATAGATTACGAAAAGGTACTGTAGCTTTTAAATACTTAAGAGAGTGCAACAACCAGCTTTTAGCATCTCAAAGGAAGGGATGAATTTAAATTTGCATGTGCCTGCCAGAGAATCCTTATCTGCATGTGTAATCTATAGCAACAGAGCTGGCATTTTGGATTTGAGTTGATTCAGTTTTCCTTAAGGTATCTCAATCCAAATACCTCTTATTTCATTTTTGTTCATCCTGTACTTATTGCTTCAGTGATGGTATAAACTGTTGCATTTCAGGACTGCCAGTAACGTTTACATAGTCAGGTTGGAAATATTGACAATATTTATAGAGGTTAGGAATTAGGTTTGAAATCGCTTTATTACTCCTTTCCTATGAACTTTCAGTCTCTTCCAGTGACTGAAAAGCATATATATGTACATTACAATTCCTTATAGAGGAGTGCTGTTATCCTGTATGCAAAGCTATACATCTCAAAGGGAAAGAAAGCTAATACTGTACATAACTGCTGGTATACAGTGTCTGTCTTTACTTTTCCACAGCTCCAAACCAGAGAGTTGTATATTCTTTATGAGCCTAGTATACTATATTAGTAATAAGTATGTTTGCTGGGACAGCTTCAGTAATCTCTGCAGCAGAGGCATATTTGTGTGCCATTTTGGGAATTTTTTCTGAGATAGGAATCTTGAAGATAGAATTAATTTCTAGGGGAAACTTCATAGCCTGTGCATGAGTGCTTTCTTTATCACCTGTCTCCATTTGGCATTCGAAGAAGGTAAATCAAAGTGTGCAATTTGTTATTCTGCTTCACTTGAGAGCTGTACTAAATAACACTTGGTCTGAAATTCTGATTGAAGTTGTAGGAGGATATACTGTATTTAATTTAATGCCCTTTAATAACATATTCTTGTTCAGCTCTGATGCTGTCATCTTAAAGGTTGGATCAGAGTAGTTTTATCCTGTGTAGGGAGTGGAATGAGTAATAATTTCAACGGGTGGTGGTGGGGGGGTAACTTTAATTCATGAAAGACCAATAACCCAAAGCTTGCCCTGGTGTCCAGATTGTTTTATGCCCCAAGGCCTAAGTTATTATCACTGCTTATTGTGCTCCACACTAGTTTATGATGAAATTATACAAGAATTATTTCAGGGGCTTGAATAAGACATGGTATGTCAAACTGTTGCTGCTTCACAGTGAATATAGAATTATATTTCAATAGATTAAATGATCAATATTTTCTTAATGTACATTTCATATTTTAGTATTAATTAAAACTACTCTATTGACTGTTTTTTCATAATCTACAAATTGTAATAAAACTAAGGCAACAATTTTGTGCACGCTTTTTGAATTGAAATGACAGATTTACATGTGAGCAAACATGTATGAGTGTGATGCACATCTTATTGAAATAAATTATATTCTTCAGATCGTAAAACTAGCATGTAAGTGCTCGCTTAAAAGATTTTTATTATTAGTATAATGGTGGAATAGAAGTCAAATATATTAAACTTTTATAAATACTAATAGACTAGTTGGTAAGGTAGTCTTTAAAACTTTGAATGCTTAGTAGCTGTAGTTAATATTCAAACTTTATTATTTTGGGGGAGGGAAAAAATGATGGACTTGAATTTAATGTATTTTTCATGTTAAAATACATTGTGTTAACAAACAGTTTTGAATGTTATGCAGTTTTCTGGTTATATCTTAGGAACTCAATCTTATACACAATCACCTGGAAGTAATCACCATTGAATTCAGTGGGGCTCATTTTCAGTAGATATGCATAGGAATGTGCTTTAAATAGACACAAATGTAATGCATAAGATATGTCTGTAGTGATTTGTAAAGCCTATTGCTGTGCTTCTGTTGTAAAGTAAGTGGAACAAAGCTCTGCTCGTTTTTTTGGGTATTTCTTTCTACAGTATATGCTTAAATACAGCAATGATAAATGATGATATGCATTGTCTAACACTTGCTTTTATATAAATAGCTCCAGAAGATTGCTTAAATGATAATCGAAAATATGAAATAGGGTGGCCTTCATATCACAAGGCCAAGGGTCTACAAATGGAAAAACTGAAATAATGAAATATTTCCAAGGCAACAGACTGTCAACAAGAACAGTAATGCATGGGCATATCATAGAGGTACCAGAGAGGATATTACATCTTATAGCTGTGGAGCTAGGAGTTATAATGATCTTTATTAAACAGAGCCAACCCATTACCACAATATTTCTGATTCCTGATTTATGGATTAGTAGTTGCAGTAATATTAATAGCTTGAAATATTTGATTTGTTGTATTGTAGACTAATGAAATATCTTGTTTGATGTTCATATCAGAGTATTAAGTATTTTTCAACAAGTAATGAACTAAATATGTTTTAATGTTTTGTTCTGTAGGTTTCAACTACATATATGTTTTATATATAAATCTTGTAATATATATCTTGTAACCAGCATCTCACCTGTTGTGAGTACAACACTGCAAATAACACATTAGACCCAATACTTAAGCTGTTGCATTGCATCCTACGTGAAATAATGAGCAAGTCAATATATTTTGGTCTTTCCTATGAGAGTGTTATCACAGTACTTCTGTTACATTTAATGCTTTACTTCATTAAACTATATAATTAAATCTACTTAAATACTGTTATTTTGATGCTGGTTTGTTATTTTTTGTTCATATTTGAGTACAATATATTATCAATATCTTGCTAAAAGTGCAGAGTATTGATATTATGAATAATATTTTAAATTAGTGGCCTTAAATAGGAAAGACATTTTTTAAATATTTGAAATTTTCACAAATTTCATAAAGTCGCTTGGCAGTGATTTTGGTAAACCCAGTATTTGTTTAAATGCTTTGGTTGAATATTTTATAAGAGATCCAATGAAATGTTTGAACAAGCTAAGCTTTCTTTTATAAATCATTCTTTAACATGTTTACTTGTAGATAGTCTTCAGCAAATTAATTGGGGTATATCAGTACTATAACTTTATGTTTTAAGTTTGTCTGGAAAAATCTGTTTGATGGGGAATAGTCTTTTAAAAATATATATTTTACATTAACTTTTTCTGCGATTGCCTTCCAACATTGTGTAAAATAATTTGTAACTATTTTGCTTTGTTATAAATTCTTATAGTGAGGCACCTTAAGATACTTAGTGTCTGTAAATTGTGATACAGTAGTCATAGTGTATTATTAATAAGGAATATATATGAAAACTGTTGCCAATTACTAAAATTGCTTTTTCTATATAAAAGCCACCTTTTGTTTTAGGTAGTTCTTGCCATTTATCAACTATCTATAGAACAAACTATCTCCTGTGTCCTTTATTTTAACATGGCTTAGAACTGAGATATTCATTAATAATTTAAGGTATGCTTGTGTATTATGCTGAAGGATATGCCAGCAGTAGTATTATCTTTACAGTTGATACACATTTCCTGGGAAAATAAATAGAAATCTTATTGTTATTTAGTAAAAACAGCATTAGTTAATTATGCACATTAAATAGGATTAAGCTAACATATGCTATATTTTTCAAAAAGTTGATTTTAAAATTCTTATTTATTGACCCAAATGAATATATATTTAATTGCTTTAATTGTTAGAAAAATACAAAGTATTCCCTTAATTTAAAGGGTCTTTGAGCATCTTAATTATGTTATGTAACAAAGGTCACACTGATCTCAATTTTATATAGAATCTCATTTATATGATACTGAATCAGTTATTTTTCTTAATGCAACTAATGATTAGCAATGCTCTGAGGTCTTTCAGAACTAATTCAGAATACTTCTGATTTCTTCCCCTTCAAACATGGTGTTGCATAATCGGAATTAAGTATATTGACCTTCCTCAAATCATTAAATGTTTGCAGTGTATCCCAGATTAACTGAACTCTGTGTAGTGAAGTAAAGGCTCATACTATTCTGTTCTGTCATAGGTTCTGACATGAAAGAGTGGTTGGGTGAGAATTGATAATTGTCTGTGGATTCTTTTCATCTTTCTTTTATCAGTTAGGTCTCTTGGTCTGTTTTCATCAAATGGACAGTTTGGCATCGATTTGTGCCTTACTGGATGAATTTGGCTTTAACAACAAGACATAGTTTAATGTTATAGGAATAAGTATGGTTGAGCCTTAGGGTTGCATGTATTCCTTCTCTC
Organism: Pseudoxenodon macrops; assembly: GCA_032467955.1. Taxonomy (NCBI): domain Eukaryota; kingdom Metazoa; phylum Chordata; class Lepidosauria; order Squamata; family Pseudoxenodontidae; genus Pseudoxenodon; species Pseudoxenodon macrops. Next base: position 153,073 of record JANHFT010009296.1, read on the forward strand.
TTTTCCAAAGTGCCTATGACAAGACTACTATTATCCCATTTCAATCTTCAAATCTGAATCTCACTCAGTTTTGATTAGTATTAACTATATTTCAGAGAAAACATCACTTCTGATTATGGTTTGATTTGTTTTCTTAATATTAGCTGTAGGTTATTCAGGTTCAGATGCAGTATGTCATTGTAACTTGCTTGAAACGGAAGCAAATTCTTCTGCTCTTAATGGCATGGTAGATGAGAGACAAGAAACTACTTGAGCTCTGAATGTGTATATAGCACCTTAAAACCGAAGTTTGGGCTCATAGGTGAACAGCTATCTTCTTAGTCAAGAAGTAATCTTTGAGTACGACCCATCTGAGCTTTGTAAATTTATTTGTGTTTTTAAAAATAATAATAACATTTATATAATCCTCTTAATTATCTGAATTGCACACAAAATGATTTTGTTATAGTGATTTGACAAATAAGATAATGTTGTATAGTAATATCTATTACCTGAGCAGTTTTGGTTGTCCTTTTGCTGGGAATTGGGAGCGCGTTAGTTATTTAATAAAACAAAAGAGGATGTAATTTTATGCCTCAGACCATGAATAGTTAATATTTCTTGATAAATACTAATTTTCATACAAAGAAGCAGTGGATAGGATTATTTTGGGAGAGCAATTATCAAAGCTATTTTTTTTCATTTACTGTATTGATATATTCTCTTAACACAACTTTTAACTTGGGCATTTCCAATGTTAAGGAGATTGATGAAAGGTAATACAGATGGGAAAATTATGGTAATTCAAACCATTGGGAGATATTTCAGCCTCCTGGTTCTATTGCTGTCCTATAAATGGACATGCTTGAACAAAGGAATGGCTAATTCCAGATGGTCTGAGTGTTTTGATTTTTTTTCTCTGTATCCAAGTATATAATTGCTGGATGAGGATAACACTTTATCCACAGAAGCTTGTGCTACATCAAACTTTCTTGTTTGGGCTGATTTCTGGATGCTGAGTGTATATCTGTGTGGATTCCAAAACATGAAATGATTCCAAATTCTTGGCATATATAATTTGGAGGATTTAACATTAATTTAATTGACATGAGAGAGAGAGAGAGACAGAAACAGAGATAGAGACAGAGAGACAGACAGACATTCAAACCCACACTGTGGGAGACTTAAAAAATAACACCAAATAAAATACAAAAGGAGCAAAATATAGCATGTAGTAAAACACAACTGGCACATGCAATATGTAGCATGAAGTAAACCACAAAAAACACTGCCACTAAAAAGGAGATCCCTCTCCCCACACAGTCAATTTAGCCTCAAGCCCATGAGCAGGGAGGGGAAAACAGGTTCTTAAACATTGCCAGAGGGATAGCAAGCTGAGGGCCCTGCAGATCTCTGGGTGGGAAAGCTCTTCCACAGAGTAGTTGTGGTGGGAGGCTTACTCCAGGATAAATTATAGGCAATCCTCAATTTACAACCATAATTGAGCCCAAAATTTTTGTTGCTAAGCTAGACATTTGTTAAGTGAAATTTGCTCCGTTTTACAACTTTTCTTGCCACTGTTGTTAAGTGAATCTGGCTTGTCCGAAGGTCACAAAAGTTGATCACATGACCCTGGGACAATGCAACCATCATAAATATGAGTCAGTTGCCTAGCATTTGAATTTATCACATGACCATGAGAGGCTGCAACAATCAGAAGTGGAAAAAACTTACATCAAAAGTCACTTTTTTCAGTGACGTAACTTCGAACAGTCGCTAATGTTGTAAATCAAGGCTTACAACAGTTTATAAATTAATAATTTACATTTTATGGAAGTAGATTAAAAGGTTTGTGAAAAATTACAATATTGGTAACAATTTTACTGGTTGTGTGCTGCACAAAATCAAAATTTTAATTTTTTTACTAAGAAAAATTAACCTTGAGTTAAACTAGACTTCAGTTAAGTATCTAAAAGCAACCAGTAGTTTTTGTGGAAATAATATGACAGTGAGTTGCCATTGGCTTCTTCCTTTTATATTATTTCATATAACATATTATTTTCTTGTTGAAATTCTATTATTCTATTAACTATCTATTATATTAAATATCTAAGCACTAATTCACTCAAATTGTAATTAGTTCTTGCATCCAGGTTTGGCCAGATGTGGTACTGCAGTTCATAGGTTCTCTGAAATGGAGTTCGAGAAGCACTGATATGGATCAATGTGGAAGAAAATATCAGTGATTTCAGGAAAGTGCCATGAGACTTTGGGGTTTACCAGATTTGACCTGCAGTTGAAACAAAACCTAGTAAAGGAAAGCAGTTTGGGTTTCAAAACATAGTAAAGGAAAGCAGTTTGGGTTTCAAGGCAGTATTTTATTACAACACCTTAGTTAACAAGGTAATGTTTTTAACCCCCCCTTCCCTCCCATTGTACTGACAAATGGCAAAAAAGCAGAAATGAATTCATACAGGTAATCCTTGACTAATGACTGGAATTGAGCCTGGAATTGTGATTGTAAATTGCATCATGACACCGGATTTGAACTTACTACTGGTTTTTAGGACAGCTAAGTTTAGGACAGTTAAGTCAATACAGCAGTTATTAAGTGAAATTATTTTCCCTATTGTGTGTTTTTTTTGCCAGAAACTGGAAGTATATACTGGAAACCAGCAAATAATATAGCAAACCATGGTCACAGGAGTGCAGGACACTGCAAATAGCTGTAAACATGGACCAGTTGCCAAAATGTGAACACATGACTGAGGTGTGTGTGTGTGCGTGCAATTGTTATAACTCCAAAAATGGGTCCTAAGTAGCTCTGGGGAGGTCTGTCATCACTTTGAATGGTTGCTAAGTGACTGGTTATAAGACAAGGGATGCAGTGGTTCAGTGGCTAAGACGCTGAGCTTGTCGATCAGAAAGGTCAGCAGTTTGGTGGTTCAAATCCCTAGCGCTGCATAACGGAGTGAGCTCCCGCTACTTGCCCCAGCTTCCGCCAACCTAGCAATTCGAAAGCATGTAAAAATGCAAGTAGAAAAATAGGAACTACCTTGATGGGAAGGTAACAGCGTTCCATGCGCCTTCGGCGTTTAGTCATAGTGGCACATGACTATGGAATACTCATCAAACAGCGCTGGCTCTTCGACTTAGAAATGGAGATGAGCACCGCCCTCTAGAGTCGGAAACAACTAGCACATATGTGCGAGGGGAACCTTTACCTCATGTACAGATAGTTCTCAAGATATGATCCTAATGGAGCCTGCCCATTTTTGGGTCACATGTCACAACATCTGTTAAAGAGATGAAATTCTCAAAGAAGGGCATGAATTTTAAAGGAAGAAAGGCAAACCATGAAGCCATGAATGGGCATGATGGAAGATGGTTTGCAAAGATAGAAAGATTCAGGAAAGATTAGTGAATGGAGTTGATATTTTCTAGATTTAACTATATTTCTTATCCTTGCATTTCATTTCTTTGACTTACTGTGTCAGTGTAATGATTTAAGAGCTGATCAGCTGCTACAATGATGCATTGATATACTGATGTAATGATGGGAATGAATCAGCAAGGTTTTTGGCTGTTATCCCTTTAAGAGCCTGTATAAGGCCCTGTTAGGGCATCTCTCTCTCGCACCCGTGCAGTGTGTTCTTCCCTGCTGTAATTTACTGATTGTTTGACTTCTGTTTATAGTGTGTGTATGTATAGTATATATTCTTTTGTAGATAAAACCACTATTACCTCTGTTTGCTGTTATTGCTCCTAGGTTGTATCACATAGTAACACTGTGTGATGTGCACACTTTGACATACTGTGTTGAATTCTTTTGTTGTTCTACATAATATTGCTTACCTTGAAGAGAGCATGATCTTTATGAATTAATGCAGATTAAAGTCATATGTATAGAGGGGTCCGACTGTTGCATTTGAAATTATTTTTACATCTCCTTCTGTATAACCTTGCCAGGTCCCTTTAAAAAATCTGTAGTACAGCTATTCAGCCTTCTGGAACATAGCAAGATGTGTCTGAGAGGGGCATACAGGACAAAGAACCCAATCCAACAAGAATGTACTGTATGTTTTTTTCTTTGATGGTCACAATTGATTGCAGTTCTGTGTTTATAAAGAGGCAGGTTTCACTGCTGAAATCAAAACATTAAAACATTGCTGGCCTTTGGCCATAATAAAGAATTCATTCAGTCATTCGATATATTAGCTAGAGCTGAAAATACATAGTAGGAAAAGTTGATACAAAAGTAAATTGTGTTTCTGCATTGTATTAGTTATTTTCTTTTCCAAAATGAAAAAAAGAATTGTAATATCAAAATACCCATTTTTCAACAAACAGAATTTCCCTACTGTTACCTGGATAATGTCCATTTCTTTAGGAAATGATAGTATTCCATTATCTTGCTTTGGTGCCTATGGCGACTAGAATAGTCTCTTATTAATCAAATGGCAATTGTCTCTGGTTTAGAATAATAGAATCATATGGCTGGAAGGGATCTTATAGGTCTTCTAGTCCAAAACAGAGGAGTCCTTATACTGCCCAAAGGAGTATTTTATACCATCCTAGATGAATGGTTGTCCAGTGTTTTCTTGAAAACCTCTAACAGTGGAGCACCCACAATTCTGGGAGGCTAAACTCTTCCCTGTCATAGCCTTTCAAGTACAGGTAGTCCTTGACTTACAACAGTTTGTTTAGTGATCATTCGAAGTTACAACAGCATCGAAGAAACTGACATGACCATTTTTCACATTTATGACTGTTGCATCATCCCCATAGTCACATGATTTACATTTGGATGCTGGACAACTGGTTCATATTTATGACGGTTTGCGGGGTAACGTGCAACCTTCTGACAAGAAAAGAAAATGGGAAAACCATCTTCACTTAACAACTATGTTACTAATTTGACAACTTCCATGATTCACTTAATAAATGTGGCAAGAAAAGTCGTAAAATGGGTTAAAACTCACTTAATAAATTTATCACTTAACAACATACATTTTGGGCTCAATTGTGGTCATACGTTGAGGACTACCTGTATTGGAAAACTGCTGTCTTCCCTGAACCTTCTCTTGATTAGGCTAAATGTACTAGTTCTGTTAGTCATTTGCCGTATGATTTAAAGTACACTTCTTAGCAAAAATAGGCCTCTTAATAAGTATAGAGTCTTAATTTCAGTGATGAGGAGAGTCTCACTTCCTACCAAGATCTACAGAAGATTTATTCTAGAGATTCTTCTGTTGTATGAAAAGATTTGCTGATTTTATCATATTTGTATCTATTTTAGCTAAATTGTTTATTTTTCTTTGATCTTAGATTTAATAAATTTGTAATTTGTTTTGGCCTTACACAGAGACTTGGGAAATGTATGAAATGAAATACAACTTTTCAATTATACAGTACAGTACAATAATTTGCAGTTGACTTATGTGTAAATTGCTTTTATATAATGTAGCAGATTCCACTCTCTCTTTAGTGATCATGCTCTGTTATAACAACTTGGTCATTAAGCGACATAGTCGTTAAGTGACAGACAAACACTGCAAAGATCACTGGTTGCTGCCATCTCTTTCAGATAAAGTCCTCTTGTATAGTGTCTTGTGTCTGACAGTTATTTTTCTTTTATTTTTCTTCCAACCTTGTAGGTTGGAAAAATTGCTTGAACTATTTTTTTCTGAGCTGCTTTTCTCCTCAGTGCAGGACTTCCTTAAAAAGTGCTAACCAGTAGTTAACAAGCTCAGCTCTGAGTGAATTAGTTGATTAGAACTTTTACCCAGCTGCTGCCTGAAACTGACCAGACCTTAATCAGTTTCACACTGAAGGTTTTTGTTGTAAGATGCATGAAATTTGGTTGTACATTTTGTTGTCAGATGCATGAAATTTGGTTGCATATTATTGGAAAATTACATATTTTATACTGTTTATTACTGTTGTATTTGTGAATGATTGCTAACCAAAGTAGTTACTAAACAAGAAGTGGTTAAGTGAGTTTTTCCCCCTTTCACACACTTCCCTGTCACAGTTGTTAAGTGAATCACTGCAGTTGTTAAGTTAGAACATGATTGTTAAAGGAATTTAGCTTCCCCATTGACTTTGCTTGTCAGAAGGTTGCAAATGTTGATCACATGACCCTGGGACATTGCCAATGATCAAAAATATGAACCAGTTGTCAAGTGTCTCAATTTTGGTCATGTGACTGGAGATGCTGCAAAACGGTCATAAGTCCCTTTTTTAGTGCCATTGTAACTTCGAACAGTCACTAAAGAAACGGTTGTAAATCAAAGGCTACTTGTATTGATAGATTTTTATAAAGCTGAATTCTTTAAAAATCTCCATGCAGGGTTGAAAGATGGTATTCACACAAACTGCATGCCATGAAAAGATGCCGTGAAATAAAGGTTTAGCAGAGAAGCCATGAAACCAGACATTTATCAATTAGCTAGATGATATAGCATTGTAAATTTTCCAAGCCAATGCATGCATCCTGCAGTATTGTGTTCGAAAATGTAGGAAACTGCCTTTTTTCAGAGGGGCTCTAGATTATGATAATGGTGATTACAAGCTAGAAATTAATATGATAATCTTTTCCCTGGTAAGTCCAGTCCCAGGTCAGTGCTTTTCTATAACAGTGGCTGAGGAGCAATAATAAGGGTGTATACAGGGTACATTAGCTCTGCAATTGAGAACTGGAAGTAATGATAATATCAGATGCATTGGCTGTGGGGAAAAAAAAACCTTGTGCGAGGTTATCCAATGGAATAAGATGGATTTTTCTTTCTAAGTGGTTTTGAAATTTTGCCAACCAATTGTGATTTGCAGGGAGAAAGCTGTGCCTTTGTTGTTCACCTTTATCCAGGTAACATCTAATATGTTTTAAAGAAGTAAAACAAGTGATTCCACACTTTATTCAAATTAGTAATTTTTGCTACCTCATTTTCCACTTTTGATGATCGTTGATAAACTTCATTATGGATTGATACTCATTTTATTTCAAATAACTTAGTTCATTGTAAAATTACCTATTTCAGTTAGGATGCTATATAGACATTCAGTAAATTGATAAGTTTTGGAATAAAAGTATTTCTCTACCTAAACAACTTTGCAGCACTATTGAGTGAAAAACAGGATATTCAAACACTTGTAGGTAATAGACTTTATAGGTCAAGGTGTAGGTCAGTGCCAAGGGCTGAACAACTGAATCTTTACAATGTTGGATGTAAAGATTAAAAAAAAGACTTTTGTAGAGTGTGTTGTTTATCCCTTCACCTTTATAATAGCACAAAGTGGCTGATCCTATTTGTGAAAAATACCGAGTTGGCTGTTATCCTTCAGTTCTATATAAACTAGTGATTCGCAAAGAGACTCACAAAACCTTACAGATGAATTGAGGCTTGGTAAAAAACAAAGAATTGCTCATAAACTTGAAGAATGGTTAATCACTCATTTTTTTCATCATTTTCTATATTTAATAAAGCATAAATTTTCATGTAAGCCTAGATTATGTTTCTTCCTTCTGCATCTTGGTTGACTTAGTGAATAATTGATTATATTAAAACACTTGCATTTGAAGTTTAAAAGAGTGCATTAAAATATTAATTAGATGTTAATTTTAATATTGGCATTTTTTATGATTACTGCTTGCCAAACATGTTTTTATATTGTAAATTAACATGGGTGTGTAAGTATGTCACTAAATTTCTATAATTATTAAAATTAATGGTTAAAGTGCTTGAATGAAAAAGGTAAAAACATAAGAATACAGAAAAATAAAATACGTTTTTGAGGATAATAGTTTTCTCTTTTATATAGCTGCTTTTTAAAGTGCTTTTTTAGTTTTGAACTTCTTGTTTGTAATCTAGAGTCTCGTGGGATTCAAATGTACATGTGTGCAGAGGCTTTCTGAACTGCATGTGTGCAAAACTATGCAAACACTGGATAAAACCAGAGGAATTTGATTAACGTGCACAGTGCGAAGAAAGGGATGCTGAGATGGTCTAAGATATGCTATTGCAGAAGTTTTAAGAATCTCCATCTCTCATGTTGGCAGAAAATACATAATTAAAAGGAGAGATTAAAGTTACCTTCCAGCTGCTGCAGGTAACAAGAAGTGCAGATATTCAGTCCTTCAAAAATTCCTGAAGATATTATGTAAGATTTCCTTGCATTTGAATTAAAAAAAAAAACTTCCCAGGAAAAGAAAAGGATTCCCTCACTATTTTTCTGTTCTTGCAGAGACTTCTTTAAGGGTATGTATCAACAAAAAAGTGTCTGGTTCCATTCAAAAATAATAAATTAAAATAAGATCAAGCAGTGTTTTTCATAACACAGGACATGGGCCCCCATAGATTTTCCTGCAGTAATACTGTTTTATCTTGACAGAAATGTGAGCACCAATAAAGCTTTTGGAATTAACTATTTTCTTAGGCATTTTCAGATTATTGTTGGTGCTTACGTCACAGGTGATATGAAATTTACATTGTGTAGTTTATTCTCATTACTAAAATTGTATAATACATCCCTGAAATGCATAGCTGTGGTCTGCTCCATCTTTTGCAATCTAGTCCTATCCAAATACGATACAATAAAACTACAAATCACACAATTCTTAGCCAATATGGTCAAATACATCTGATGCTTTGCAGATAGAAGCTGTGCTGTGGAAAGTATGTACCTTTGCTTAGTTCCCGTTTCTATTATTATTAGCTATTAGCATTTCTGCTGCACAGATACTCCAAATGCATAGAAAGTTAATCATATAATGGCCATTTAAATTCTTATAAGTTTGCAATTTCATAACTCTGTAACAAATGACGGTTTGTAGCAGGGGTGAAATCTAAAAAAATGTCCTACCGGTTCTGTGGGTATGGCTTATTTTGTGGGCGTGGCTTGGAGGTCAGGTGACTGGGTGGGTGTGCTTTTACACTTTACACAGAACACAAAA
>JANHFT010009296.1:172690-189695 GCA_032467955.1 Pseudoxenodon macrops
GAAAAAATATATATACTCATATATATATGAGTATATATATTTTTTCCAAAGGCATCACAGAGCTTTTGATCTACATGTGATGATTACCTCGCACATTAGCAGCAAATAACAAATCAAAATGCCTGAGGTTTAATTAACACAGGCTCCTCCCAGATCCTCTCTAATGATATTCTAATCATTAAGATAGTGCACCTGATTCTAATTCTAAATATCAGAGAGCAGTAAATGTAGGGATGTACTTTACTTTTTTCACATTCAAATATGCATTATGTTTATTTAAATTACATAATTGGCCAAGCATGGTAAATAGTGCATGGCATTTGAATCCTGTTTATGTATCAATGTTGTTGAAATAAAGATCAAATATTTGAATTTTGAAGTAAAGGGGTATACTTTATTTTTTCACATGACTGTATTTTGAATGACCAATACATTCTTGGCTTTTGTACATTAATTGCATAGTAAAGTATCCTCTACATTGAAACACACACTTATCTTATTGCAGAATATGCTATTAATATATTGAGGGAAATACTCATAAAACACAAGATCAGTAGATCAGAAAGCCCTACTTGTTTCTTTTTATTTAAAGGGCTCTTCAGTGCCTCCTTTTTTACTTTCTCTGAATTGAAAGATTAATACTTCATTTTATCATGTTTTTACCATGTCATTCTGTAAATTTTGCCCAAGGTTAAATACACAATAAAAAGTAACATGATAAACAATGTAAATTCACCTAAATAATCAAGTAGTAGTATATAAAAATAGCAACTTGATAAACATCTACAGGCCAAACGTTTGTGTAAATGAGAAAATGTTTGCCTGTCAATCCAAGGCCATTTTAGAATGAGTCACTGACTCATTTGGCAAAAACCTGAAGGGATTTTATATTTCATTCTTCTGTTTTGGTTAGTTACTTAAAGAAATTGAATGGATAGTCCTTTTAATGCATAATTTGCTAAGGGTATTTGAACCTGACCATGGAAAGCCATGAGGCTTACATCCTGAGTGCAACAAAGTACCTATCAGTTTAACATTACTGATCTGAGGATCATAGTTCTTTTGTAAGCAGAGTATCTGCCCCAGGTTGTCTGGTATGGCAACTTTAATTACCTATGTAATGTAAATGTTACTAATATTTGGGAAGAAAGGTTTTGATTTTGGATTATTACTCTCCCCTCCCATAAAATGGTTTGGTACATCTATTTTGTGATATGGCCATCACTTGGTTACATGCTCATATATAAGTGTTACATGGAAGCTGGCTGGGAAGGTAACAAATGGTGATCACATGACCCTGAGACAGTACAACTGTCGTAAATACATACCAATTGCTTAGCAGCCAAATTTTGATCACGTGACCATGGAGATGTTGCAGTGATTGTAAGTGGAAAACCAGTCATAAGTCACTCTCATCTACAGTTGGAGGCAATTACCCATTTCCCCTTATCTGCTCATTTTGCACATGAAGGTGCCATATGGTCTGTTAAGATAAAGCATTGATTGCTGTTGTAATACAGGTAGTTCTTGATTCCTAGCCATTCATTTAGCAATCGTTTAAAGTTACTATGGGACCGAAACAAGTTATTTACAACCAGGAATATCCAGTAAACTTTAAGCATTACTTACTTTAAGCATTATTAAGCATTACTTAATGCTTCTACCCTTTTATATACCGTATGTTTATAGTTATAAGGGTGATCTGCTTGCATTGAGATACTTTAACTACGAAGCTTCTTGGAGTCTACATTACAATGAGTTTGCTTTTAGTCCATAGAAAAATAAACCTTTAACCGTTGCATTATCCCAATTTCATCAGGACAACTCATTCTGCCACTGTCATTTATCCATGTTGGAGCAATTCTTGTTTGCAGGTAGTCTTCATTCACATTTTCTTACTGTAATTAATGCATTTACAGTAAACTTCCTTTCATACATATATATTTTCAATGTCTGTTGAAAAGAGGTACCGATAATCTGGTCTTCATATTCCCTACCTAACATAAAATTGCAATGTGCTTCCCAAATTTTGCTCATTTCAAGGAACTGTAAGATTTACTCCTGCCCCATTGTTCCTTCTAGGATTTTCTATTTTAGGAATTGTATGCCATAAATCTGGTAGTAATTCCCATTGCTGTCAATAATATGTTCAGAATGCATATTTACAATATGCACAAAAGATTAAATTATGCTTTTGTTTCCTGCTACTGGTGATCATTGTACTAAGACTTGCTATCACAGTAGTGTGAACTGATAGCCAGGTGTGGTACCAGGACATAACATCTTCCCAGGGCATTCTTTAGCCCATTGTGCTTTTGGTACAACAAGGCAATGTTTGACATAAAGTCAAGGAGTGGTTATGGTGGAGTTCAGGAGACAGCTTCAGAATCTGGCAACAGGCAGAAGTAGTAGTGTTGGTGATTATGTGAGCATTAATAAGGAAGAGGAAGAGAGGGGGATTCACTTAGTTGTTTGAAGAAGGAAATAAGTCATTTCTACCTACCAAGAAGTCCTCTTCATCTGATCTTCATCTTTTTCTCATTTCTCATAAATATTCCATAGATGAGCATCCAAGTGAGATGTGGACTTTATTTGGAGGCGTGGCTTCAGAGCTGTACTTGGAGGGTAGTATATACTGTAGAAGTAAGAACTTGATTAAGCCTGTTCTAGTTTGATATATTGTAGTTATTTACTGTAAATGAAATGTTTCATATATTTTTATGAAGTAGCATAAAGTAATCATAAAGAAGCTTAATTTAAACTCATGGTTAGAAATCACATATTTGGGTCAGTTGGGATTAGATTGAAGAGGTTTGGTAGTCTGCTTCTTAATGAGATTTGAGCATTACTCGTTTTATATTAAAGTGCATCTTTAATAAAGCCAGAAATGTATGGGCATAGCAAAGAACCATAGAAATAGTGCAGATCACCAGTGCTAGTTTTTTACAGATTGGGTTCCTCTGCAAGGGAGTAAAAGTTCTTAGAAAAGAGACTTAGGGTCTCTTAGAATTTTTTTTTGTAGATGCCCCTAAAGAATAACATCAAGTTAAGGTTAGTTGGCTGAGTGTTTTGGAATTTTTTCCTCCTTTGGAAAGTTTATTTGGGTGTGGATGGGAAAATCCCCTTTCCACAAAGGACAAAATGAGGTGGAAGACACCTTAAATGTACTTAGCCACCTGCTCCCATCTCAATGCTGCTCTAATCAGGAGTAGCCATATTGATTTTTTTAAAGATGCAATGTTATCAGCTGACATTCGTAAGCCCCACCCCTCTTTATCAGGGTTCCAGAGATTTTTTTTGGGTAATAAATAGGTTCTATAGCTTGACAGTATTTTAGCCCCCTGACCCTAGTGAGCTGTTCTTGCTGCAAAAGCTTTTATGAAGGGGACTATGCAAAGGCTAAATGTGATTAGAAGATATCATTGATTGTAGAAAAAAAACTACAAAGTGAAATTGAAATGAATGCTGTTGTAGTGGGATAATGCATATGAAATCATTAATGACTGATAGGTTAGATTAAATGTAGGCAATCAGGCTAATAGGAAAATTTGATTTTATAAAATCCCTTTTCCACAAAATTACAATGCATTATTTTCAGTTTTACCTTAGCTAAAATAATGAATATTTCCTATTAAGTTTTCTACAGTGCGGTGAATTACAGTGCAAAATCTATTGTTTTTAAATGGTTGGTTTTTGTTGTTCTTGTTGTCAGTTACAGCAATTTTAAAAGAGCATAGTCCATGTGAAAGAATGAATAAAATTCAAAGAGTAGCATCAAGGACTTTGTAGCTTAGAAAAGTGAGTTTGGCAGTGCTAATTTGTATTAAAGTTGTTGTTGCATGACAGCAGGAAAAAGATTTAATGCTTGCCACCTGAATCAAGCCATGGAACATTGGTTTCTATAACTGCCATGAATTTGAATCAAGGCCAGTATCTCTAAATTTGAAATAAACTGATACTGTCTCAAGAAATAAAAAAAAGGTGACTTACGTGTGGGAAAGTATTTAGAAAATAGTATTTCAATTTAATTTTTAGCAGAATATATATTTCACAATATTAACACTCGGGCCTTTTTTCTTCCTTTCTGGAGGGGAGGGCTAAATGATCTGAAAACCATTTACTATCTTCATAACATCCCTAACAAGCAATGATTTTAACATAAAGTACAAGTGCCAATTTATAGCCTCATTGTCACTATGCAACTGCTCTATCAGAATGCCTCTTTTTCTTTTCCCCTTGCATATATAGTACTGCAAATAAGGTTAGGAATATGTGGTGTTAAAGTATTTGTTGCACCATTTACTTGTACAGAAACCCCTAGAAAAATACATTTTTCTTGTATTCAAAATACAGACCAATAGTACTAGATAATTTCTCTATCCATGCTGGTGGTGATGGTCTGGTCTCATCATTATATCTCAGAAATTACAATTTTTCCAAGTGTTAGATTATGAATTTATAAACTCTAATCTGAAAACTTCTGAAAAGTTTTTAAACATTAAACCAATATACCAATCTTGGAAAGTTCTGGTTCACATTAATATGGCTGAATGAAATCCTTTATTCTTAATACAGATTTTCTCTTTGAATGTTAGAGCTTCAGTTTGAGAAGGAAAAAGTGAGATCCATTAGAGTAGCGTTTCCTAACCTTTCATGGTTGGTGGCCTCACGCAGGGAAGAGGGGATGCGAGGGGCAGGGACATATGTGTGTGTGCAAAGCTTCAATTGTGTGAGTGAGTAGGGCTGAGTCAAGCTGTGCACATGTGTGCACTGGCCTGCTGCTCCCATGTCATAGCTGCAAACCACGGCACCTGCATTAGTGGTTTATTTCTGGAGTCAAGGGCTAGTAGAATATCTTCTCATCCTTTTTCCTTTTAACAAGCCAGTTTTGGAAGATTTCTTTATAGCATCATGGGTAATATTACTGGGAGTTACTGGAAAAGGGGACTTGGAGAATCTACCATTTTTTTCTGCATCTCAGTCTGAATTTAAATTTGTTTATTATATTTACTTGTTTAAAATATATTTATAGCTGAGAGAACATCACAGTTGACCACTGGGGGAATCTTTGCGTATTTCTATGATTATTTTGCTATTGCACATAAAGCTGAATATTGACTATTTTAAAATGAGACACTTTAGGGCAGGGCTGTCAAACTTGTGGCCCGTGGGCTGGATGCATTACGTGTTGGCCATGCCCGATTTAGCGAAAGGAAAAAGGTTGTGATATGTCACGTGACGGCTATGTGATGACTCACGTTTGACACCTCTGCTTTAGGGAGATGATTGGCTGTGTTTTTCACCAGATAGTGATGAAGTGTCCAAGGATCCCTATACCTCCCACTTCACAAATTTCTTAGCTGTTGAGAGATGTTTGCTTGGCATTGGAATTAATATATTTATAATCAATTCAATTCTTTGTTTTTAAACATAGCTATTAATCTTGGACTTTTTATTATTTTAATTTGAGTATAAATTAAACATTTAAAGAATATACATTAATGGTGGACTTTTTTAGTTTTTAAAAATGGCAGACCTCTGTAAGACTAATGCTTACATAAATGTTTTATAATGATATGAATGTGACAAAAGAGAACATCTTTGGCAATTGTTCCACATGTCTTTACGAGATTGTATCAGGATGAACTGTGCAATGTACTGACACTTGGAGGTATTTTAAAAGATTCCTGGCACACTGTGTTGATACATAATGCAACAGGCCATTTTGTTGGTGGATGGGAGTCACCAGATTCTATTAAAATTTATTTTGCATCATAGTTCCAGACTTCATAAAATAAGATACATTATGTAATATGGAGTGCAATGTTGTGTGCATGATAAAAAGGCCTGTAATTGTGTTTCTGTTTTACTCTCAGATAAAGATGCCAAGATAACTCTTACTGTGGCATCTCAGAATGTACTAGGCACATCTTTATCTGCCAAAAGAAGCTGCACATAGAATTCTTCTGTCTGACCTCAGTGGACAAAGAAGTAACACATTGTGAATGTCTTGGTAAAAATTAAAGCAGGAGATGATCCCATGACTCAATGCCCCTCTCTTTTGGTTTTTAGAACGGTGGTTAATTATTTTGAAGAATCTTCAGGTTTTAATGTTGTGGATGTCAAGGAGAAGTAATATTTTATTACAGTTCGGTGGAATATTTTAATGAAGATTTTACACTAAATTCCTGGAAGTGGTTTTAGAATCAGCAATATACAACTATTGTAATATATAAATAAACAATTAAAATTTATGCCACTATTTGTTCCCAGTAACTATTTGTTCTCAGTAACTATAGCAGAATTCTAAATGACACATTTTTTGTGGTTAAACTTATTATAGATTATGATGTAAAAGTTTTGCAATTCAGTGATTTAACATACATAAAATTTTTAGTTCTGGCCGACTCTGATGGCATATTTCTTCCACTTGGTTGCCATCTATTTATTTATGAAAATGTATATGGCCATCCACTCACTCTTAGTGACTCTGAGCCACTTACAAAAATAAAAATCCAACGTACAAACAATTTGTGACCTTATGATTGTATTTAGTTTTCCTTTTTTATTTTCTCACATTTTTCAAATACTCTCATCAGTTTTATCCTTGTGGTTAAGGTGAAACAATATTGAGATTGCAGAATTCTAAAATATTCTTAAACTACATACTGTATTTTTCAGACTATAAGATACACCAGTGTATAAGACGCACCAAGATTTCAAAGAGGTAATTAAGGGGGGGAAAAAGTTTTTGTCCTCCCCAGCCCAGGAGCACTCTGCAGGCCTTCTAAAACTCTCTGCACCGTTTTTTGCAAAAACGGGCCCATTTTTCATCCATTTTTGAGAAAAACGGGGTGCACAGATGGTTTGGGAGGCCTACAGACTGCTTGTGGGGGTTGGGGGAATAAGGAAAATGCCAGTTTTTATGAAAAATGGCCCGTTTTTCACCCATTTTTCGCAAAAACGGGACAGTTTTTGCCTTCTCCCAACCCACAGAAACACTCTGCAAGCCTCCCAAACACTCTGTGCGCCCTGTTTTTGCAAAAAACGGGCCCATTTTTTGCAAAAATGGGATGCAGGGGCGGAGCTTCAGGATGCCAAAATTGTTGTATTCGGTGTATAAGACACATCAACATTTCCACCCTCTGTTAGGTGTTACTCCTTCTGTTACTCCGAAAAATACGGTAGTTTGTCACTCTTTCTGTATTGTTCTGAAGTCTTTAATAGTAACAATAAACTTCAACATAGAATCAATCACAATGAGTTATATTCTTCTCTCTCAAAGGGTTTTAGCTCTATGCAAATTGGCATGAAGGACCAGCTATCACAATAGTCAAAGAGAAATACATGATTCTTGAACACAGTCTTCTAGCATAACTCAAGAAAGAAAAAGTAAGCATAAACTAACCAATCAAAATAAGAAATACGAGATACTTTTTAAAAGATTGAATACATTATTATAAAAAGGAAGGACAAATATAACCCTCAATAAGATCTAATGGAGGAAATAAAAGTAAACAGAAAATGGAAATACTGTAGAGGACTGAAACATTTATAAAGTGTAAGTGACATTTTATTTAATATGTTTTAGAGCCACCTAACTCCAATGGACTCTGCAACATACAAAACTAGAAAAAAAATGGAACAGCTTAAAGCATTAAATCAGACAGATGGTTCAGACAAATTACACATTCAAAACATTAGATTTTTTAAAAAGTTATAGATTCAATAATTAAGTAAGAAAAAAATGACATATAGGAGGCAATAAAGCAGATATTAAATACAAAAATTACAGGCCCGTAATTCAATTTACCCAGTAAATTGTTTAAGAGAACTGGGAGCCACAAATATGGAACCAGGTTTCAAAAGAAACTTTTAATTTACTGAATCACTGTATTAATTCCTCAAATAAAGTTTTGATTAATATCTTAAACAGAACCATACATAGAATGTAAACGGACAAAATAAAATAAGGGCAGATTTCAGAAAAAGTAGAGAAAAATGAAAGACAGAAAATATAAAATTTACTTTTATTTTACTACAGCAAAGGGTTTGACTGTGCAGGTCATGCCAGAATGTGACATATATTGGAGACTATAGGTGACCAGGACATCTGATTATTTTTCTAAGGAATATTAACAATAAACAAAAAACTATTGTAAGAACTAAATTTAGAAAAACTGTATAATAAGAAAGGGAACAAAATAACAGTCACATTGTTCTCATATTTGTTTAATCAAATATAAGAATAGCAGAACTGAAAAAAAGTTGTACTCTATATTAGACATTGGTACACTAATAGTTATAGATATAATGACAGCATTATTTGCTCAGCTAAAAATAAAAGCAATTTTGAAAAACTCATTAAAGTATAATAGAGTGAAAAATCTGGGTTAATGTTAAATATAAAGACAAAGTAGTGTGCTAAGTGAATTTGCAGTTGATTATGAAGCCCTAAATGGTAAATAACTTTGTTAATTATTAAGAAAAAACAACAGTGTATTTGGGGTAAAATGTAGAGATTAATGTTAGGCAAGAAAACATAAAATATTTATATGACTAAAAATATCAGAATAGTTAAAGCAGTATTTTTTCACAGTGGCATGGCTGCGAAAGCTGTAAATGGAAGAATAAAAGAAAGTAGGGATTTTCAAATTATGGATTCTGATGCAATTAATAATAATATGGACTGCAAGGAAAACCAGTCAATGAACCAATAAAGATTGACTATTCTGTAGAACGAGATCAGTGAATAAATCAGCACATGAATGTTCAGCACATACTTAAAACATGTGATCTGAAAATGCATGTATATGATGCAAACCCCTCCCCCATTGCTTGGTAGGTTTAGGGAGTTAGAAGAATTAGAAGAACATAGATAAGGTGAATGAAAAGGATTAAGATTACTGGAATATCCTTCTGAGACTTTCAACCTGTGGTGAATCTAATCTCCAACAAACAAACAAATACTATTCAGCTATATAGATGTCCATTTTTTATTACAATTTACCACAAGACATATCGGTAGATTGAAAAGGTGAGCATTTGTCCATGTAGAAGGCATATTTCTTTACTTAGGTCAGATTCAGTGCTGCCTATTTTTTTTATTTGCATGTGAAGTATTGATAACAAGCTCAAGCTTCTCTTAATACATGAAAGGAACATACAAAAACATGAAACTGTTGTTGAAGCACATCTAGTACACCAAGTACAACTGGAATATCTGTGGAGATGCAAAAGCTAGCTGGGTGACTGGGTCAGTCACTGTCTCAGTCCAACTGAAAAATAGTAGGAGGAAAGTGTGTTGGATATGTTCATCGCCTTAAATTGTTTTTAAAAAATAATAAAAGGTGAGTTTTAAAGAGTTTTTTAAACTAAAAAATTAAAATGAATCTTACTTAGCAGTAAACCCATATAATTAGTTTGTACCAAAATCCTAAATCTTTAAAAAAAAAAAATTACAATCTTATATTTGTGGCTTCAACATATTTTTTCATAAAGTTGATTGAAAATCCATTTGTAGTATTGTGGGAAATGCAAGAATTTGTGAATAGTTTCTGGTTTTATTTCAATTGAGTAACCATGAGGTTTTGACCCATGCATTTATATTATTTTTGTTATCCTATAGGAGGATATCCTATATCAGTGATGGCTAGCCTTTTTCTTCTTGCATGCCAGAAATGGAAGCATGCGTACTGCACTGTACATGCGCCCCCCGGACCATTTTTCGCCATCCAGAGGGTTCAACGAGACTTCCATTTTGCCCATTGGGCTGTTTTTCACCCTCCGGATGCTTCAGGGAAGCCTCTTGAAGGCGAAAAAGAGCCTTAAGAGCAAACCGGAAGTTCAGGAACAGACTTCCGGTTTGCTTGTTGGGCTGTTTTTTTCCCCTCCGGAGGCTTCACGGAAGCGTCCTGAAGCCTCTGGAGCCTTGAGGGAAGTGTCCTGAAGCCTCCGGAGGGTAAAAAACCAAAAATCAAGGCCAAAAATCAGCTGGAGCTGACAGGGCAATGCCTCGCATGCCCTCAGAAATGGCTCCGTGTGCCACCTGTGGCACACGTGCCATAGGTTCGCCATCATTGTCCTATATCCTCCATGGTGGCTCAGGAGTTCAATTTGTTAGATCCTGACTGACTCAAGGTTGACTCTGCCTTCCATCCTTCCGAGGTTGGTAAAATGAGGGCCAGATTGTTGGCACCAGTATGTTGTCTCTGTAAACTGCTTAGAGAGAGCTGTAAAGCACTGTGAAGCAGTATATATATCTACATGCTATTATATTATTATATATGTTGTGTTGTGTTGTATTGTATTATATTGTATTATAAAATCAATCATAATACAGACATTTTTAATTTGAAATATAACTTGCATATAACATTGTTAGGTATTATTTCACTCAAAATTTTGAATAGGGAATAAATACACTGTTCAATATAAACAGCAAATGAAATTTGTAAAATGAGAATGTTGAATTTAGTATGCTTTCTTAAGCTGCCTTTAATGTCCAGCATGGAGCCCTCGGGATTTAGCGCATCTCGCTTACCTTAACCTTTTTCTCTGTGTTCAGAAAGACAATCTCAGTCTTTTTGTGAAGGATGGCAATCTCTTTGGAACTGATTAGTTTTATTCCTTAATCAGTTGAAGTGCTATCTATAGGGTAACAAAAACATATCCTTTACTGCAGGTTGTGCTATTCTGTTGGGCTACGAAGTTGAAAATGTAGCTTACATCTGTGGCATGATAATATTCAACATTTCCTCTGGGTGCGTAAACCAGAGTTAAAAGTTAAAATGATATTATAAAAAGATGCATTCAGTTTGAAATGTCAAACTTTATATGAAAAAATTTCTACTTTAAAAAATACCATGAACAACACTGATCTTTTAAAAAAAATGACTTCATAAAAGGGATAATAAAGTATCGTTAAGAGGATGAGTGTTTTCAAAAGGGTATACTAGGACAGCTCAACTGTCAACAGTTGCATTTTCAATAGTGAGAGGTTGGTAACTTTGATTTTGATTAAATTACTTGCTTAAATTACTAATTCACCAATATTTAGCACAATGGGCTCTGAAAATTGGTTTTGCACATTTTACAATATTTTCACCTAGCAGTGAAAAGCAGGGTTTCAAGTTCCTTTATACATAAACTTGTATGGCGTACTCTGCTTGTTTCTGGTTTTTGTTAATAGGAATCATGTAAAACCATGATTGTTCTTGCAATATAAATATTCTACAGGTCTAATTAAAAATTAAATCCTTCTGCTCTTTTGAAAAATAAGAGGATCTATTTCATCAGACCTCATTATGAACATTTTAAGTTTCAAATGGAGATTTGAACAACTATATTATTTCCATATCACCTCCATTAGCTTCCTGAACAGGCTTCTTGCTGATATTGCAATTTTCATTATTACTGGGGAATCTTTAGAACACCTGTCAACAAATAACGAGTATTAGTATTTTTATACAGTTTTAAGTATCATATCTTTATTTCCACGGTAACTGGTTGAGATAAATTCAGGGGTGAATTCCAGCAGGTTCTGACATGTTCTGGAGAACTAGTAGTGGAAATTTTAAGTAGTTCAAAGAACTGGTAGCGAAAATTTTGAATAGTTCGGAGAACTGGCAAATACCACCTCTGGCTGGCCCCAAAGGTGGGTAGGAATGGAGATTTTGCAATATTCTTTCCCCAGGAGTAGGATGGGAATGGGGATTTTGCAGTATCCTTTCCCTGGAGTGGGGTGGGAATGGAGATTTTGCAGTATCTTTCCCCTGCCATGGCCACAAGGCGACACCACGCCCACCAAGCCACGCCCACAGAACTGGTAGTAAAAAAAATTGGATTTCACCCCTGGATAAATTATTATTATTTCCATTCTCAAGAGTTAGAACATAATAACAGCTTACTCAAGAAGTGTTCTAACAAGCTTCTGGTTTAGAAGTGCTAGGGTCATGGACAATGCTAATTTAATAACCAGGGATCTGGAGTAACCTTAGCAATGGGATACAGTGTTATAGTGTCATGTTTTTTTTTTTTTTTCTTATTGAAACTTCGATATATGTTCTTTACCCATGCAGAAAAATTAGCGTGTGTCATTTAAAACATTGAATATTAGAATTTCTTTTAGGTATGACGAAATCTGATTCTGGAAATAAGCATGCATAGTAAATATAATTAGATTTTGAAGTATTTGCATAAGGTATTTATCCACCTAGGCCAAATAATAAAGCATTTTCAATTATATAAGCTGTTAATATTAAGCAGTTTCTCTGTGGTGCTGTCTTGCAGTGCTGAAAATAAGTTATGAATGCAGTACTGTTCAAGAATAAAAAGGTTTGCTTGGAAGAGAGTGGTGTGCCTGGGCCTCTGCTATTGAGAAGATGCCAGTCATTAATGAAAACGTCTTTCATGAAACTATAGCTGACTTTCTTGTGATACAGTACAATAATACAAAGAATTTAAAATCCAACTAGTGTGTGAAAATGTTCACAGTGCTTTTAAAACTGGGAGGAAGTATTTACTTATAATTGGACTACATTAACCAATCACACCTAAAAAATAATTTCCCCTCCATATACCTCAAACGAAAACTTGAATAAATTGGGCCTTTATAATCCCTTCTTTGCTCTGAAATCTCTTTTTGTGCCTCTTGATTGTAACTACAAAAGATGTCTTCTGAGAAGAAAAGCCTTAAGCATGACATCAGAATAAAGGAATGTTCTACACAATGAAGCACGCTGAAAGTAGTGCTTGTTTAAAATAATGTTTTTATTTCAAAGTAAATCTGGAAGCAAAACTTGAATATAATATAATAATTTTGTTATTTCGCATTTGTAAGAAGGAACTGCAGAAGGCTCTTTAAGCCCAGCGGAAGATAAAATTTCATATTACAGTAACTAAATAAAAGCTTGTTCTGCTATATGGAAGGATCTGAATCTACAAATGTCTAAACAAAATGAAATGATTAAGCATTTTCCAGAAATAGTTGTATATGACTATTGTACTCAAGAGGGAGCGAAGGCATGAAATATTAACAGAGCCGTCCATTACAGAGAAACAAAGAAGGCAAATATGTTTTGCATTTCCCCAAATTTTGTGGATTTTTCTGCATTGATTTTTTTTGGTACACAATCTGGAAGTCAATTCATTTATATATACAAATACATAATCATTTTTTTCTATCTGAAATTATTTATTTGGAGAATATAGAAGGATAAGAAACAAAGTATTTCTGATTGATAATGTTATTAAATTATAATTAAACACCTCTTTATTCTATTATTTTATTATTTACTGATTAATACCACCAATTAATTCAGCAGAAATTGATTTGGACTTAGCAGTGGCTATTTTTACATTAATTATTAGTTTACTGTATATGAATTGTTAATTTAGGGTTTGAAATAAGTTTTCCTGGTTGAAAGCGTTGAATAAGCGTTGAAAATTTTATATTTTTCTGTAAATGTTATGTATGAATGTAGTTTTCTGCCTTTTTATTTACTTTTTACCTTTGATGTTTTGTTCAGATATATCTGAATTAAAAAATAAAATAAAAATTACATTGAATACAGTAGCTGTTTTAATTTATTCGGGCTGTATTTCAGGGAGTTGCCATAGGAGCACCACTGCTTGAAAGTTATGTAATTATGTAGTTTGCTTTGAGACTGGTAAATGTAGTCTAGGAGTGAGACAGCTTGGATTGCCGGAATCCAAATCTAAATAATTTTATAGATAAGAATTCTACTCAAATATATTGTTATTCATTATTTAGATCTGTCTCTTCATGCTTTAATAGACATCATTTTGCTAAGATTGTTAGTAGCTGTTTCTTGTAATCTCATGGTTGTATCAATAGTGAGTGTGTAGCCACCTTGTTGTTGTTTTTTTAGCTTCTTTTTACCTTGTCTTCAATTTTTCTTAGCATTACAGTTTTCTTCAATGACTTGTGCCTGGTATTAAAAGTATAAAATGTTTAACCTTTAGCTTCATTGTTAGTGCTTCCAATGGGCAGTGCAGTATAGTACTGAATTATTTGTTCTTCTTGTGGTCCAAAGCATTATCAGCAATTTTCTCCAGTACCGACATTAACAGCCTTAACTTTTTTCTTTCTTCAGTTTTTCTAATGGTTCACCTTTCATGACTGCATATAACAACTAGGAAAAATCATAACCCTGACAATTTGTAAGTTGATGTCTAAGCTTACAGTATTTTTTCAGGGCTACAGTTACTATCAATGTAATTTTTTCAGCCTAGGAAGATCATGTCTGTTATTACTTGAACTTTTTGCCTTTTTGCATCAGGGTGGCATTATCTGTTGATATAATATTAGTATTTTTAGTTTGAATAATGGGTTGACTTCTATTTTTACTTTTAAGAAGAGTTTGCTTAAATAAAAATAGTGTCTTCAGAATGTCTTGGGCATTCTTTCAGCATATTTATTTACAGCAACTATTTCTTCTAGTCCAGACTTTCTTGTGTCACATTCATTATATTAATTAAATAAGGTGACAATGTACAACTTGGCCATTTTTGTTCCTTTATGCCAGGGGTGTCAAACTCAAGACCCGGGGGCCAGATCCGGCCTATGGAGTGTTTAGATTTGGCCTGCGGGTCCACCCTGGAAAAAGCCAAGGACTGACCCTCTGCCAGAGTTTGGGAGGGTCACGTGCTTGGGAGGCACATGGCCCTTGGGAACCTGTTTTTGCTGGCAGAGCGCTTGGGCCACTACATGTGCCCCTTACACAAGTGATGTCAAGCTGGCCACGCCCATCCCGGCCACACCCACCCATCCCATCCACCCACCCCCGAGATCAAACACAACCCTGATGTGGCTCTCAATGATATCAACTTTGACACCCCTGCTTTATGCTTTGCTTTGTGTTCCATTCCAAATTTCTGTTCTTCAACAGAAAACGGAGTTGAACTGGTATATCCAAGTTCTTAAAAGCTATCTACAATTAGTTGTAATCTACACTGTCAAAAAACATTTGTATAACCAATAAAGCAAAAATAGATGTCTTTCTGGCACTCATTTGCTTTTTTAATTACCCATAAAGTATTACCAATGTGATCACAGTTGTGTCTGCTTCTTCTGAATCCATCTTGAATACCAGATAGTTCTCATTCCTTGTATTATGAAGATTGCGTTGCGAAATGTTGAATATTATCACACTAACATGTAAGATGACTGTAGTTTGAGCATTCTTTGATACAATATTCTTTGATATTGATCATTTGCGGTTCCTTGGCCACTGATGTGTTTTCTATAACTGCTTACAAACTATATTATAGTTAAACTATATTTAATTTTATCCTCTTGTAAGATTATAGAGTTCTATGGGTATTTCATCAGAATCTGTAGTTCTGTTGTTACCAGTATTTTCTAGGGCCCATTTAACTTCACTTTATAGAATGCTTGGCTCTCGTTCGATGATCAAACTTGTATATATATATCATTTATTTTGGAATTCTTTTATATAGTTCTTTCATGTTTTAATGCCACATCTTTATGTCTTTTTTTCTTTAGAAAATCTTTGCCTTTTTTGTCTAATCTATTTTTGCATGAAAGGCTTCTTTGATTTCTGAAATATTCTTAAACAATTCTCTTGTTTTTTCAGTTCAACAGCTATTTTAACTTCTTTTGCCTTTTGCATTTAGGATTATTGTTTTCTTTTCTCTAATGCTATCACAACAATTTCAGCCCAGAGTACTTCAGGCACTTTATTCATCAAATCAAATATTTTTCAATATATTATTTTACCTTTACCATGTAATCATTTGAACATTGCAGAGATTTTATCATGTTGATTCAAAGATTTTGTTAGTTTCGTTTATATTTGTACAAGAAGAAGTTTTATCATATGAGCTGCCGTCAGCACAGAAACTTTGTGGTTTTACAGATCAAATAAAGTGTTCCTGTCTTTGCTTTCAATAGTTAATTTGATATTGGTGCTGTATATCCAGTGATGGTAGTATATAGATTTGTAATTTAGGTTTTTGGAAGAAGATATTTTCTATAAACATTTAATTTTGGTGGAACTGTTTATCAGTTTGCTGCTTGCTTCATTTTGTATCGAGGCCAAATTTTGCCATTGCTTCAGAAGCTAATTTACTTCCAAATTTAGCATTCCAGTTTTTTATAATTAGTATGATAGGGTGTGTGTGTGTGTGTGTGTGTGTGAACAAGATTCAGTTAATTCCTTAGCTTTTATTTCCTCCATATTTGTGGCTGGCATGTAGTCTCAGACCACCATAATAGTGGTTGGCTAGCATTAAATTTTGAACAGGAATAATTCTGTCATTTGGGGGATTTCATCCAAGCACTTACTTTAACACTCTTTTCTTAACAATTACAGCTATTCTGTTTTTAAAAGTTTCTTTTTTGCAAGAAATTTTACATTACTGGTTTGTGAAATAATTCATTACAGTCCATTTCAGTTCACTGATTCCTAGAATATCAATGTTCGATCATGACATTTTTGTTCTTAGAGCCTCATATTTGCCTTGGTTCATGGTTTGGATATTCCATGTATCAGTGGTATACATACCTTTGCAGCATTTGCATTTGTATCTGTTCCTTTTGCCTCTAGTCACAGGAGCCACATATGGTAATAAACACCAATTCCCTCCATATTTCTCTTCTGGATTTGTCCAGTTGCTCATCTTCCAACATCACCTTGTATTATTTATTTAAAGATTGCCTTGATCATTGATTGTCATGTCTTTGGCAGAATACTGGAGTTCAGTTAGGCTTAGAATCACCTAGACCAGTGATGGCAAACCTATGGCACGAGTGCCACAGGTGGCATGCGGAGCCATTTCTGAGGGCACACGTGCTGGCCAACTGATTTTCGGCCTTGATTTTGGGGCATTTTTCACCCTCCAGAGGCTTCAGAACGCTTCCCTGAAGGCTCTGGAGGATAAAAAATGGCACAACGGGCAAACCGGAAGTTCGTTCTTGAACTTTTTAACCCTCTGGAGGCTTCAGGATGCTTCCCTGAAG
>JANHFT010009296.1:197697-210679 GCA_032467955.1 Pseudoxenodon macrops
AACACTTTATTTATTTATTTTTTAAAAAATAATGTTTATTAGAGTTTTTTAAAATCAACATGCAAAAACTTACAAACAGTAAACAAACAACAAACATATAAACAGAAGTACAAAAACAACAATACATATACTCTCTTTTACAGCTTTTCTTAAACGGTTTAGCTATTATTTACAAGTTTTCCTTTGTTTCTATCTTTAACTTGAGCCTATTCCTATATACATCGTTGTATTAAGTCTCTTTTAACTTTCTGACTCCTCTCAGTTATATTCATCTTTACATACATCTACAAAATAAGTGAATTATGAAATTTACATTCTTTAGTTATTTTTTCTATTGTATTTTTGACAATGTTTTCATTTTTTGTTTTTCTCCAGCCATCTATACCATATTCCATATTTCATAAAATTCCAATTTGTCTTTGTCATGTATCTCCATTGTAAGTTAACACATTTCGGCACATTCTAAAAAATTTCGTATTGGTGGGGATATTTTCACTTTTCCAATTTTGAGCGTAAACATTCCTGGCTGCAGTTATCATGTGGAGTGCTTTGTATCTAACCTCTTTTTTTCCATTCCCTCTAATAATTCCCAGTAGAAATAATTCTGGCTTCAATTCAATTTCTTGTTCTATAATTTCTTCCAACCACTTTTTAATTCTTTTCCAATATATTTTTGCTTTGGGGCAGGTCCACCAGAGATGATAATAGGTTTCTTGCTCATGGTTGCATTTCCAGCATTTTGGTGATAGACCCGGAAACATTTTTACCAATCGTGCCGGAGGTAGATACCATTGATAGAACATTTTATACATATTCTCTTTGTAGGCCATTGCCATGGTTGGTTTATAATTTAGATCCCAATTTTTTTCCCATTCAGCCAAGTTAATTGTGTATCCAAAGTTTTGCGCCCATGCGCCCATTGTCTTCTTCACTGTTTCTTCTTCCAGTTTGTATTGTAATAAGAAATTATATATTTTTGATATTGTTTTTGCCTCTGGTCCCAGGAGTATTTTATCCAATTCATTATTTTTTTGAAAGCCAAATTGTATTACATCTTTTTTATATCTTGATTGAATTTGTACGTAATGCCACCAGTCTAGTTCAATACCTATCAAATTGAGTTCTTGTTTTGTTTTGAGGTTTTCTTGTTCATCCAATAATTCTTTGTAAGTAACAATCCTTTTTTGATTTAACAGATTCGGGTAAATTATTGCCTCAATTGTTGATAACCATTTTGGTATTTTTATATAATTTTTTTTTAAATTTTTAGCCAGATTTCTAATAGTGATCCTCTTATTTGGTGTCTCTGAAAATATGAGTGAGCTCTATGTTTTCCTTCCCATATGAATGCATGCCTGCCTATTTGTATGTCATAACCTTCTATTGTTAAAATTCTTCTGTTTCTAAGTGTAATCCATTCCCTTAACCATGTTATTGCTGCTGCTTGATAATGTTTCCCAATCAGGAAGTCCTAAACCACCTTTCCTTCTGTTGTCTTGTAGTAATTTTGTTTTTATTCGGGCCTTTTTCTTTGCCCAAATAAATTTGACTGTTATCTTATTTAATTCTGTAAAGAAGTTTTTCTTAAATCTTATTGGTGCTATTTGGAACAAAAAAAGTATTTTTGGCAGAGTGGTCATTTTTATGGCATTTTTCTTCCCATTAATGATAGTTGTAGCTTAGACCACTTGTCCAAATCTTTGCGTATTTTTTGTATTAGTTTTGTGTAATTTTTATCCTTTATAGAACTGCATTTTGCCATTAGTAATAGACCTAAATACTTCACTCTTTTTACTATCTTAATATCCAATATTATTTCTAATTGCTTCTAATTGTTTATTTTGCTTTTCTGTCAAATGTTTCGTTATTATTTTTGGTTTTTTTATTTTTAGCCCCGTGACTTTTCCAAATTCCTCTCTCATTAATTAAAATTGGTCCTTTTTTCCAATGGTTCTCTATGATAAATGCCATATTATCTGCAAATGCCTGTACCTTATATTCCTCTTTCCCGATTTTCAATCCTTTTGTTTCCTGATTGTTCCTTATTTGTATTAATAGTAGTTCTAGGGCCAATATAAATAGAAGTGTGGATAGGGGGCATCTTTGACATACTCCTTTCATTATGATTTTCTTTTCTGTCAATTCATTATTTATTATTAATTTGGCTGGTTTTTTTGTGTATATTGCCTTAATCAGTCTAGTGAATCTCCGATCAAATTCCATAATTTCCAATTGTGTTATAAAAAATCTACAATCTAAGTTATCAAATGCTTTTTGAGCATCAATAAAAATTAAAGCCAATTGTTTTTCTGTATGATTATCATAATATTCTAAGGTATCTAATATAATTCTGGTATTATTTCTTATTTGTCTATTTGGGAGAAATCCATTTTGGTCTGAGTGGATAAACAAATTGAGTATTTTTTTCATCCTTTCTGCCATAATTGATATGAATATCTTATAATCCGTGTTTGGAGGTGAAATTGGCCTACAGTTTTTGATTAATTGTTTGTCCATATCTTCTTTGGATATCAATGTTAAGTAGGCTTCTTTCCATGATTCTGGTAGTTTTGCTTTTGTTATTGCCTCGTTAAATACATCTAATAAGTGTATACAATACAGTACAATACAGTATCCATACCGTACCGTACAGTACCATACAGTACCATACCATACCATACTATACCATACTATATAATATATACCATTACATTACATTACATTACATTATTAATGCTGTTATTTGATTGGTTATTTATTGGCAGGCTTTAGATATCCAAATATACGGTCAGATTGATGAAATTGAATTCAATTTTTGGAGAGTTCATGGACAGAGAGATATCCCCAGATTAATACTGGCTTGATCTAGAACTTTGGCTGTAGCTGTTTATTGGTGCCCCAAACCTCTCTGCTTTTATTGAGTGTGCTTGTCCTTTACAACTTAATCAATGCTGCAGCTGTGCTACTTCTGCCATTTTCTTGGAAGAAGCTGTCTCTACCAGTCTCAGCTACAGTAAAAACCTCTGGCTTCCCAAGATTGAGATCTAATACTCTAGCTACTTAATGAGAAACAGCATAGAAAGAGATCATTTCAATACTGATGAACACAGTATACTTTAAAAAAATTGGAATTGTTTATTTAAAGCTGGACACTAAACAATCTACAAGCCTCTGTTTAAACATAGTTTAACAGACTGTCTTCCCAGCTAAACAGCTCCAGTCTTCCCTTCTCTCTTAATTAAGCAAAGCAAGAAATCAACATACAACATACAAAAACTTCAACTTTTATTTATCACAAGTGGATTTTGTATTTACTGGGCATTAGAAGGAACACCCTTTCTGGAAATTAACCCCGAGGACTCTAGACATTCATTTCTAAGCACAGCGATAAAATATTCATTGTGATGTTATACACATCAGAGGAAGATTTACATTGTGATAAATCTTTTGTCATTTGTCTTCTGATCCCCATCCCTCTTGACACTGTTTTGTCTACAGAGTCTTGTGAGGGCAGAAGGTAAGAAGAGCATTGTGACATAACTCTGGTTGCAGAGCTTTGCAGAAATAAGGTCTTAGGATAATCAGCCCAGAGGTGGGTTCCTACCGGTTTGGACCAGTATTACCAAGTAGGTAGTAGGCCGCTGGTGACATCACGGAGCCGGTTCTGTTGCTCCGTGGGTGCCGACATCTTTTTTTTGGAATTTATTTTTTTGGGAAAAGAAATTTTGGTTTTTTTCCCCTTCTGCATATGTGCAGAAACCGAGTTTCCGGCACTGCGCATACGTCACCATCCTGTTTTCGGTCTTTTTTTTTTGGAAACAATTTTTTTTTTTCGGATTTTTTTTTCTTCTGCGCATGCACAGAAGCCAAATTTCTGGCACTGTGCATGTGTCGCCATCTTATTTTCGGCCTTTAAAAAAAAACATTTCGGGGCTTTTTTTTACTGTGCATGTGCACGCGTACAGGGTGCACGCGCAAGGCGCACCCACGTGGTACAGGAGGCAGCGAACCGCCGGCAAGGTAAGTTTAGAACCCACCCCTGAGTCAGCCATGGGTTCAGCTTTATGAAGAAGACACATGCAAGTGGGGAAGGAACATTGGAGTTTTAATCTTTACTCTCTGTCATCATCAGCCAGATCCTGTTTGCTGAAGAAAAAAGATTCTGCATTGGAATCAGCATATGTGGAGCTGTGACCTGCCATCTTGCACCAAATACCCTCAGAACTAAAGAACCTTTACATGTATTCTTTAATGTTAAATAAAGAAGAGGTGGTGTCAACCATGTAAGGTAGATGCGAGAAACCAGTACCATAGATCTAGTAGGTCTAGAACTACTTTTATCATCACAGTAACAGAATCTTGCGAGTTTGAATATGCTCCCCTCCCTTAACATCATGTAAATTAAGGAGGAGCCTGTCTGAGACATTTACCCAAATTAATTTCTTGGAATGGGCTTCAAGCCATGCTTGTCTGATCATGGCTTTCATAGCAGCTCTTCTTGCTGTCCTGTGCCCAGTACAGATAGATAGGCTGTATTTCTGGGTTTATAAAAAGTTAGAATTGCTCATTCCATAATCAGAAATATGGAAAACTTAGAAGCAAAATGTATCTATTAATTTATTTTAGAACATAGATAGCTAGCCATTAATCCTTGGTACCAAAATACTTTTGGGGATAGTTTAGGGAAGAAATTGTGCTGAAAATAAGATTAAAAGAGAAGAAAATCTGTTTATTAGAGCCATCCAAAACATCTTTACACAGCTGTATGGTATTTGGCATCTCCTGTTTAGAATGACATTAATAAGGATATTCATTTGTGTCATGTTTAATACTTTTTTCCTGTGGCTGTTACTGATTCTTGACTCCGGTTTTTATTCTTTACTATTCTTGGCCTCATTTGGCTTTATTACTGTTTATTCTGATTAGCTGTGGGCAACCCTGTGACTTAGTTGATGTTAGGGGTTGCAAAGCACCTCAGGGAAGTGTTGTTTTAAGTAACATTGTTAGATATTATTAAATATATTTCAGTAACAAATAGTGCAAATTGGGATTTGAAAAATAGAAGAGCCAAAGCTCCCAAAAGACACACAAAAAAACACACAAAAAGAATGTTCACCACTCAGTAAAATCTAATAAAATGACATTTTATTTGTGGAAGAGATTTGTTGGTAGGAAAGGAGAAGAAACTTGAAAAAGAGTTTGAATTTATTTTTTCTATTAAAAGTTTTGAGAAATCATCATTTCTGTCTGGGATTGACTGTATATAATTAGTGCTAAGAAGCACAATTTTCAAAAAAGTAGACGCATATAGGCCTATCTGAATTATAATGCAAATAATCCTAAATTTGATTAAAATGTTGTTTTAATATCAACTTTTACTTGTCTATCATATTTCCCACAAGCTGTAGATTATCTCATAGAGACAACAAATAAGCAGAATCTACCTTAATTCTCCATATAGAGTTTATTAGATTTTACTGAGTCCTTTAATGACTGTAAGAATAAAACGAATGTTTCCTATGAAAAATCAGATACCTATATACAAATGTATATATTAGTGTCAGTACATCCACTCCACAGTACATCAGTGGGACATGGTGGCTCAGTGAACATGGTGCATCAGTGGCTAAGATGCTGAACTTGTCGATCAGAAAGGTCGGCAATTCGGCGGTTCGAATCTCTAGTGTCACGTAACGGAGTGAGCTCTCATTACTTATCCCAGCTTCTGCCAGCCTAGCAGTTCGAAAGCATGTAAAAATACAAGTAGAAAAATAGGGACCACCTTTGGTGGGAAGGTAGCAGCGTTCCATGCACCTTCGGCGTTTAATCATGCTGGCCACATAACCATGGAAACATCTTTGGACAGCGCTGGCTCTTTGGCTTTGAAATGGAGATGAGCACCACCCCCTAATGTCAGGAGCGACTAGCATGTATGTGTGAGGGGAACCTTTACCTTACATCCACTCCTGCATCTTAAATAACTTCAATGAAATAATTAACCCTGTAGACAACTGTGCACTAGTGACTCTGAAGCTGGACTGGAATTTGTCATTATCACTTCCGTAGGAAGATGGCAACAATTATAAGGTAGCCAAATTGATTTCATCCATTCATTCAGTGTCCAAGGCAGCAATAGAAATTAAGAACAAGCAGATGAAGTGCCATGGCAAAACAATATCGTGCATGAGATGTATCAGGAAAGGTAGCAAAAAAGGTTTCCCTGTCCAATAGTGTCTGATTCTAGGGAGTGTGCTCGTCTCTGTTTCTTGGCTGAGGGAACCAACGTATTCCTGTCTGAAACATTTTCCATGGTCATGTGGTCAGCATATCTATATGCCAAAGGCACATTGAACCCTGTCACCTTCCCACCAAAGTGGCACCTATTAGCAGACACTGGAAAATTCTATCAGTGTCTGGAAAGGGATGGACTAAGACAGCACTGAAGCCCTGGTTATAGCGGTGTAACAGGCACTACTCACTGGACCCACAGAACCTTACTAGAGAGGACCTAAGGTGCAGATTATGCAGAGAGGTCTCCGAAACTCTCCAACATATAGGGGCAAGATGTAACATTCTTGCTATGTAAAGAAGCAAATAATTTCTGCTACAAACTCTCTATAGTCAGCTGCTTTTGGAAACAAATTCAATGGTATTTAGTATCTATGTATCACTTAATATATATGCTTACAGAATGCTGTTGTTTTGTAAAAGAATATATACATTTTATAAATACATTTTTCAAGCAAAATATTATGAAATTTTCTTTAAAAATTCAGTCATTGTGCATTGTCTATAATCTGTTTTTTTAAAGCTGAACTGTGCATTTTTAGGCATCAATATATGATGAAGCTCTAAACTTTTTTTAATTGAACTTTCCTAAGCATTAGTTCATCATATATAATAAGAAGGGTATGTTGTTATGAGTAATTTATTCTTGTCATCTCATCTATGTATATGAAAACCTCTTAACTGATTACTTTGAATGTGATAAAAGCATAGTGCATTTAAACACTGCATTACATTTGTCATTGTAGTGGATCAATCTGTTGATCTAGAGTGAGGCAGACCCACTCATTTCTTTCATTCATTTATGTGATGAAACCGTCATAAATGTGTATCTGATGAAAGACATTGCCTTTTAGAGGAATGAATTTACTGATGAAAAATGCTCTGTGTTTAAGAGGTTTTCACTTATCCCATGTTAACTGTATAGGGTGAATCAATCTCCTAGAATGTAAACAAACTGAATTGAGAAGGAGAATATTTTCCATTCATGAGCGTGCAAACTTGTTTGTTGGAAAACCATACATATAGTTAGTTGTAGCTAATGGTTGAGATACATATTAATGTTGTATTCTCTGTAATTTAATTCAGCTTTCCTTTTTACCTTAATAACAGTCTCTGTGTCTCATATTTCACTTAGAACTAAATGAATATATATTGACATTGGATCAAAGCAATTGTCACAATGCCATTGATTGCAGAGGTGGTACTTTCTCAATACAAAAACAGAGGCATCAGGTTTGTGTAGATTATTGTTAGATCAGGAATGGAAGATGGAATTAGATATATAAGTTATTCACAGTTAAACCATGTGGGTAATAACATTCATGAGATGTACAACAATGATCTTTATCTCCATTGCAAAACAGCAGATGTGCTTTTGCAGATAGATATTGTAAACACGCAGGGAGATAGTACACAAAAGTCAATATCCTGAAAATAGACAGAGTTATTTGCCACATACTACATATACAGTACAAACCTCTCATGTACATTTCTTTAAACAACGATTTAACATGAACTCTTCTGTATGCACCAGTAAAGCAGAGTGGTAAAATGCTTATTTTTTTAGCCAACTCATGGCCATTGTATTATAACCATTTTTTTCTTGAACAAAGTGCTGGAGAGATATAAGCACTCTCAAAAAGGAAACACTCAATTTTTGGTATGCATATCATAATAACCTAGAAATAGTCACAACTGCTTTGATTTATCAGGAAAAGGTCATAATCTATGTACAAATCTATATTGTTTCTTTTGAATATTAGTAGCCTTTGATGATGCAATATTATTGGAATGGTTCAGTTCAGTAGGCAGGGAGTTGAGTATTTATCACCTCGGACTACTAGCAGAGAGCAGAATGAATTGTGTTCTCTCCATGGTGTGCTGGATTTAGGAATTTTATAATTTTCTCTCTTTCCCCCTCTCCTGTCCAATTTGTACATAACGTCACTGGGAATGGCACTTCAGAGATTTGCTGTTCAGGATCTTTAATATAGGATAGCTTTGTTTCTCCTAACCCCCTAAATGAGGAAAGCTACATAAGTGCTTTAGAGCAACTCTGAGACTGGTATGAAATGGACGAGGGACAGAAACCAAAGCTAAATCCACATTAAAAAAGAAGCACTGTGGATAAATGATTCTTAGGCTTAGGAATTAAGAAGGTGGCTTGTAGTGGATAAAGTTTCATTTTCTTTGAAAAAGCAAGATGATAATTTGGAATATTCCTGATTTTTGCTTGTTATCAGGAGAGCCTGGTTCAGCTGGCTTCTTGTTATGTTACCGTGTTTCCCCAAAAATAAGACAGGGTCTTATTTTCTTTTGACACCAAAAATAAGTGCTTGGCCTTATTTTTGGGGAGGCCTTATTTTTGGGGAGGTCTTATTATTTTTGAGATGCAGGAGGTGGCGAGCATGGTCACCTCATGGCTGCTGCTGTGTTTTGGAGACGGCTTATTTTCGGGGGACGGCTTATTTCAGCGCATGCGCTCAAAAGCCTGATTGCGCTTATTATCCGAGGAGGTCTTATTTTCAGGGAAACAGGATACCTATGACTTTATCTGGACTAAGACAGATGGGCATCACTGATTCATTTCCTATTAAGTCTTTTTAGGTATTCTAGGATATAGGTATGTAAAATATTGCTTTTCTTTTACATCATTTAACTAATGCATTAAATTTAACTGGAATGGCTCTGAATTGTTTTTTTTCTTAGTGTGGTATACAGATATAGAGCCTTCTTGGGAACAATGGACAATTTATGAATCTTTAAGTGTTCAAAAGCTGCAATAGTATTTAGACTCCTATACCGCTTCATTGTGCTTTATTATATTGATCTTTGCTAATATATTTATGGGATTTATTCAAAGCCTTTCTATTACTTATTTTAAAAAACAAAATTGTTTTTAATTGTTTGTATTGCTGTTTCTGTTGTGTTCATTTTATGTAATGGTGTACTACTATAAACCACTCTGGCAGTGATGGTTAACCTTTTTGGTGCAGAGTGCCCAAAGCGCGCACACATGCACCTGAATACATGTGCTCATGTTCCAAACCCCAAAATGCAATGCAAGTGGCCCCCGTGCATGCGCCCCATCCCCACGCATCCGCACACATTCCCCAGTCTTTGCCGGTGCAAATGGCCTGCTGCTGCAGTCTCTTTGCCGGAGCGAATGGCCTGTCACCGCAGCCTCTTTGCCGATGTGAACAGCCTGCACCCACAGTCTCTTTGCCTCGCATGGCACCCCCATATCCCCTTTTGGCTTCAAGGTTGGTTCAGGAGGCCTTCCAGGCCCAAAACAGGGCGCACGGGGGGAGGCAGGCACTAAGCTCCAAAATGTAATGTGAGCATCCCCCACGCATGTGCCCCCCTCATATGCACATGTGCATCCCATGCATGCACCCCATCCCCACACATGCATGGCAGAGACCCAAAGACCTGCTGGCCAGCGAAAGGTGCACACCCGTGCATGGTAGAGCTGGGCTGGGCCGATGGCAGGCATGCCCGCAGAGAGGGCTCTGTGTGCCATAGGTTCGCCATCACGGCACTATGGGATCCTCTGAGCAGAAAAATAGCACAGAAATAGATATTGTTGCCATTTTTATTGTAATATTATTTATTTGATATGAGCCTTCTAGACCCATTGAGTCAGATGGCATACATATTAAAATAAATTATTATTACTGTCATACCCACAACAAAGTGAAGGCACAGCTGCAGTTCTTTATCTGGTGTTGGCCATTATTCACGTCAAGTTCTTCCCAAGATTCTAGGATGTTGTAATGTATTGGCATACTATGGGTGGGGATCCAAACAGTGTGGCCTATTGCAATTGGCAGATGGAAATTTTGTTAATGGCCAGACTTTCTAAATGTTGTCCAAGTTGTTTTGGTATGTCAGCCAGTGTACCACTGGCACCACTAGAGCCATAGAAAAAATAAAGTAATAAATAAAAGATATAACATCAGGGGTTCAAACTACAGCCTTAAATAAACTTCAAAACTAAAATCTGGAACAAAATATGAAACTATTCAGAGTAAATAAATAAAAAGAAATAGGTCTTTTAGTGCTCCTAAAAGCAGGCAGTAATGATATCCAGGTGACCCTAGATTGCCACACATTGAAAGCGGCCCCAGAAAAGACCTTATCTGTTTCTTGTGTTAACCTGATTAATATCTCTGTAAGCAAATCTCTCTGAAGAATATTGTGCAACTGTGAAATGTTGGACATGATGATTTGATCTGCTTCTTTCAGGACTTTTGATTCTGTGATGAATTGAAGGGCAGTTTATTTTCTTGATCTGTGAAGAAATATGCTAAAGATTACTATATTAATATAAGTGCACTAGCTGGTAAGTTACCTTAGACACATAACAGAGGTAGAAATATTACTGATGCCAGTAATGTCCCTACGGTCCTTTCAATACAGCTGCATGAAATTAATTTCACTCTCAGCTTGTACATTAGAGTAAATAATTTCAGATGTGCCAAGCACTGCTCTTCTATAAACCATAAATGTTTATTCTAGCACCTGGTAGGCCTCTTTATCTCTGACCTTTTGTGCTCTGCAATATTAGCTTCTCTAAGGCTGTGAAATTAAAAGTTACTTAAGAGCTTTATGGAGCCTAAGCGTTTGTATTTTCCAGGATTAAAATGTTTGTTTGCTTTGCAGTGATTCAACCCCACCCAGCCCAAGGACAGCCCAAGCTGTTACTATATAATAGGACTTGGTGTTTGACCATAACTGCACGTCTCCCTCCACAGGCAATCAGCAATTTAATGAGCGATTAAAGGAAAGTCATTGTATTCTTGCTGCCTTATCACCGTTGCCAAATAATTCTCTGTTTGGATAAATAGATAACATGAAAGAGAACCCTTTTCTCATCATAGTGCTATCATTAAAAGCTTTTAAAACTACACGCAACATACAACTAATTTCAGTTTGGGACTGCAAAAATCTAGATGACCATTAGGTGGCAGCAAAGGGACACAGAACTTCCTTACCATTTTGCTTTCATCTGTTGGCTTTGCAGACATTGCCTACCTAGTTTATAGGCAGTTAAAACACATTTAAAACATAGTTTTAACACAGTTTAAACATAGGCCAGTTAAAACACATTACTGTACATTCTAGAATTAGAATTGGTTTGAATCTTCAATGTTCTGATTATTCCATGCTTTCTTTTGCATCCTATTTCTATGAAAATGCCTCACTTAAAATGTATAAAGGCTTTAAAAGTTTAAATAAATGAAGACCCATTGCATTATTTGGATCTTAAAGATTATTAGGTAAATCATATCAGGAGTCTGATTTACTTTGTAATTGATGTAGGCCTTTTTGTAGGAGCCCAGGTGGCACAGTGGTTAAAGTGGTGTATTGCAGGTAAACTCTGCCCATAGTTTGAAGTTCGATCCTGATGGGATCAAGGTGGACTCAGCCTTCCATCCTTCTGAGGTCAGTAAAATGAGGATAGACATTGTTGGG
This sequence comes from Pseudoxenodon macrops, assembly GCA_032467955.1. Taxonomy (NCBI): domain Eukaryota; kingdom Metazoa; phylum Chordata; class Lepidosauria; order Squamata; family Pseudoxenodontidae; genus Pseudoxenodon; species Pseudoxenodon macrops. Next base: position 209,464 of record JANHFT010009296.1, read on the forward strand.
AGCAATATTCAAATTGTACATTTACATTATAAATTGCCCAGAGAATGCTGTAAAGCACTATGGAGCGGTATATGTGTCTAAATACTATTGGTATTGTAGCTTTTGAACATTAAATCAATATTTACTTTGAATAGGACAGACCGACCAAAGGGCATTCTTTTTGTAAGCATTGGACTATTTGTAGTTCACTAGTTATTTGGCGAAAGTGACTTTGGAAATGACACATAAGAGATCTTAATATAGCTAACTATTCATGTGGATATAAGCAGTATCGCACAACAAACTGCTATAAAGTCAAAAGCTGGGCAGAATTAAGATTTAGATGTTGCTCCTGGTAAAGCAATCAGTATTTTCCTTAATCAAATCAGAACTAATCTAAAACATTTACAAGAAAGAAAAGTTTTTGTTACAATCTAGAAAATGGAACATGTTGGAATTACAACTTGCATTAAATACATCAGGAAGTTGGCTAATGTAGATAAACTCTAGGGATTAGTTGATTTGTGTATATTTTTATGTGTACTGTGTATAAACATAATTTTTTTACTGATAAAGTTAATTCAAATTTAAAATATTGGGATGAAGTGAGGCTAGGGCAGAAAAAAACACCTTTTTGAATCTGGAATGCGCATTAAAAATCAGCTAACTGTTATATTAACAAAATATATTGGAAGGTTTGAGAATATGTTTTTATTTTTCCCCCCTTAATAGAGATGGTTTTTTTTTATAGAAGAGATTTATTTTTCTGCTTCTGTCAGAGGCTTACTACACCCATCTTCTTTAGCTTCAAACTGAAAATGGGCAAAAAAACCTAGAACTAGCCTTTGGTCCTTTGCTGCCAGATTATACTGTAATTCCTAACCTTTTTTTTTTTGCACCTTTCATTTTTGGAAAATGTAAAAAACTCTATTTAACTGATATACATGTTTCATAGTGTATAAACCAAGATCAACTTCACACGGTCTTCTTTCTTTCGTGTCCTCTTTTCCCCTGATTGTTCCAGTGCTAATAATGAATGTATACTTGTCCACAATCATTCAGTGTATTCCTGTTCTTTTGTTTGGATGCTTTGTCAATCCTATGTTGTTGTTGTTGTTGTTTTTGCATCCCCACTGACTGAATGGGCAAGTGAAAGTTAAATACCGTGTTTCCCCAAAAATAAGACAGGGTCTTATTTTCTTTTGAACCCCGAAATATGGCCTTGGCCTTATTATCG
>JANHFT010009296.1:225722-246532 GCA_032467955.1 Pseudoxenodon macrops
CACAAAAATATCTGCTGCAATACCTGTCAATGACTTCTTCAGCTTCAACCGCAATAATACATGAGCACACAATAGATACAAACGTAAGGTAAACCGCTCCAAACTTGATTGCAGAATGCCTTCTGCAACAGTGGTCAATGCCTAGAATGCACTACCTGACTCTGTGGTTACTTCCCCAAACCCCCATAATTTTAACCTTAGACTATCTAATGTTGACCTCACCCCATTCCTAAGAGGTCTGTAAGGGGCGTGCATAAGCGCACCAACTTGCCTACTGTTGTACTGTCCCCATTTATTCGTATTCTTATCCTGTATTCATAATCATGTTTACTTTTATATCTGTTATCTTACATGTGTTTGACAAATAAAATAAAATAAATAAAATGGTGCCTAGACTTATGACTACAATGATTTAGGACCATAATTCTGGGCACAACTACGGTCATAATTCGAGGGCTGCTTGTATATACACAGATGGAATGCGGTGCCTTATTTTGTAGTCCTTTTTGAATTAGTGTTCAATTAATATTTGATTTTTTTCTTTTACTTACTTTTGGTGTGAACTCTCGCTAGTGTCCAATAATGTTTATATGATTGTGCACAAAGATACACATTGCAGACAAAGACACGTTCAAGTTCCACCACATTTGTTGGGAGAAAATCTCTAGCTTCGGCTTTCTTAAAAATTGGCAGATATAATTGACAAGGTAAGGAAACTGGTGTAGTGTATAGGAATTTATGTTTGTTTTTGTTTGTTTGTTTTCCTTTCTTTGTGGAGTCTGCTTTTGTACTCACAAAACAAAGTATGTTTTAAAAAAATGGCTGTCACCCAGTGCTACAACATTTTGTTTCTAATTGTTTCTCTGTCTGTGTGTGTGTGTGGGTAGAATTTATCATCATCATAGTCAAAACGTTTCCTGAAGGTGCCTGATCAGGTAAAATCTTACACAATGTAACAACAAAATGCAATATGACCAAAGACTACTGGGAATAATAAATAATAAATGCCTTTCCTGTCTTTTATATTCATCACGGGAGAAGCTCTTGTGGATTTTGCACTTTAGGAGACAGTGCTTTTTAGTTATGGCTTGGGTATTAGGGAACAGCCTTTTTGTAGATCTTGGTTCACTCCCATTGTAATGGCCTTCAGAAAAACATTGAAGATCAAGTTGTTCAGGAGACCCTTTTATGAAAAAGTGTTAGCTTAGTGTTTGAGTTGCAGATGTTTATTTATACTTTTGCCTTTGATGTTTTATGGTTTATAGTTTTGTGTTGTAACTTTTGCTTGTACATGTGTGAATGGATTTGGTGACATAAAAATGTAATACATTAAAAAAAATATCATAGAGTATTAACATGTATTATATTTTATATGTGAAATCTAACAAAAGTTCAGTAAAGCAGAATTACAGGGGGGGGGGAGATAAAAGAAAATGCTCTTCAGAGCCTTCCTAAAAGTATATAATGATGTGGCTCCTGAACCCCTGATGAAAATTGATCTGAGAGACATGGGCAGGAAAGGTCTGTCTCCTTTGAATTCACTACCCTTGAACATGGGTAAGTGAAAAAAAATATGTAGTGCTGATACTTCCATATTAAAGATGACAGCTGTTCTTCAAATAATCTCAAAATGTTGAGGCATTAAACATGAAGCCAACATTTGCTTCTTATATTTCTGATCCCACATAATCAGTAAAATCAATACATTTAATGTGATTTGACAAGTTCGTTTCACCAACATTTAGATGGGCATATTCTTTATAAGATGAACTTTCTTAACTTCCTTTAAAGGCAATCATCCTCATTCTTCACATGATAATAGATCAGCTTGGATATTATTTGTACATGGATAAATAATAAAAATGTCCATTGTTTGTATGTAGGTCTTGTCAACTTGTTTTGTTTAATAGATATTCCTTAAACTATAAGCATCTGAATTTCCATGATCATCATGGAGCAGAAACATTACAAAACTGCATATTTGTTTCTTGAAGGTTAGTGAAATCAAATGCTGATCCAAATTAATCAGATTTACCATTTATATTCTCCCACAAATCCCTATGTACTGCCTCTTTGTGGTGGGTGTGTAAGTGTGCTCCAGGGAATGATAAGTGAAGAAAATTGGGAATATATTTCAAGAGTATATATTTCCAGCAAGTTCACCCCAAGGCATGAAGGTCACCCCAATTGGCCAGCAAGCAGAGCCTGGGGTAGAATCAAGAGAGGAATTAGTTTGGAGTTATTACATTCCCAAAAGCAATCCATGCCCACCCCCTTTGAATTCTGTTAACTCTTACCAAGTGCCAATTTACTGCTGGGTGTTAGTTGACTAGGTTCTTGTTTATAGGCATGAGCAATAAATAATCTTAAATGGAACTTAATGTGTGGTCCTTATTCTTCAGACCCGACAGGTGCCCATACAGGTCAGCAGTGATATAGGATAATGTGTGGAAGCACATTATCACTTTAGTAGCAATGCAAGGCATCAATTCATACTGCACAGGTAATGGTAAACCACTACTCTATTTCTACCCAGAAAATACATGGATAAAAGATAAAACGATTGAAGATACAGTGCCGGATGATGGGCCTCTCAGGTTAGATAGCACTCAACATGTTACTGAGGAAAAGCTGAGGATCTTTTCAAGCACTAATGGATGTTTATGACATGACTAAATTAAGCTTTCAAGATGTCAAGTTGCTGCTGCTGCTACACAGGAAAACAAAATCTGACGCTCAAAGACAGAATTACAATAGGAACATGGAATGAAAATTGACATCTTAAGCATGAGGGAAAGAAGATGGATTGGGATCAGACAATTTGAGTCAGTAAATCACATTTTTTATAACTCAAAACATGGAAAGCAAAGTAGAAACAGTCTAGCCTTTATATTTAAAAAGATACAACAAGAACACTACTTGACTTTGTGGACAAACTAACCATTCAAGTTCAGGTTCCAACCACCAATGTAGAAGAAGAGAATGTTGATGAGTTTTATGATCAAGATCAATTTGAAATTGACAGAACCTGCAAGAAAAATGTTCTGCTTGTGATTGGAGAGTGAAATGCCAATCGAAGTTTAATGGACATATTAAAACAGGAAATGTAGTTGGATTGTATAGCTTAGGAAACAGAAATGAAGCAGGATACTGACTTACCAATTTCTCTCACTCAGATAGGTTCTTCATAAAAGAATCTCCCATCTAACAACTGAAATAATACTTCTATATATGTGGAAAAGGATGATTTTAGGGTCATCCTAAAATCATTGAAGCCTCTCCTAGAGAAGGCTGGCTATGCCCAACACCTGAGATCACAGTGGAGCAGATGCGGGTGTAGAAAGAAGGTCTAAGAACGCTTGGAGGGGAGAGGATTGCCAATGTGGACAGGAGTCCACTTTGCCTACACGCCAACAGGGAGGAGGCTCAATCAGGTAGAAAAGAAAAAAAAGGCAAGCCACACAGCACCCATGAGAGGTTCACAGCATGGAGATTGGATCCCACAATGACCATTGCGACCTTGAGCCGGGGTTTTCAACCACTGTGATGTCCCCATCAAATGTACCTCAGCTTCTTCAATGAGGGTTGTAATGACCCATAGTATAATTAGCCCATGCTGTCTACAAATACAACTATTTAAAAAAACTATTTTTATAAATTAAAGAAAATAAAACCTCTTCTATTGGCCAGCTTTTAATGTCTTATCTTGCTGAATTCGTAAAATATGTGTTATATCTCTTGTATCGCTCAAGTGCTTCACTGGTCAAAAATTTAGTCTTTTGCCATTGGGTCAGTCTTACAAAAGTCTGGAAAATAAGTATTGAAGAATACTGATTGAAGGTTACAGTTCTCTGTTGCTCATGCTAAGATATTTCAGTATTTTTAATTCACAGAAGACACAGAAAAAACTACTTCCATATATTCTAGAGAATTTAAGTTTCAAATGTAGGTTAAAAGAGTAAGGAGTAAAAGATGCAACAGTGCAATCATTAGAAAAGGAACAATATTTCAGTGTGCCTTATTAGCATACACTAATTGATTAAAAAGAAAATGAGAAACAACCTTTTTTTATCACTTGGATGCATACATATAAGAATAGCATTCAAGGGTCTCATGAAGAATTGTGTTTTTTTTCTGATTTCAAAATATTCTTCCAGTAGAGTTATTTTAATATTGAAAAAACTTTTTAAAAAAAAGTTTCACAAGAGCAAGTGTTATAACACATTTGCTGTAGCTAGTAAACACTTGATCATTAATTTGGTACTTCTAATTTGGACCATGACATATTTTTCCTAATAAAGTGTTTTTTATTTTACTGCCTATTGAGTATGTTCCTGACATTTTTATATGTGGTGCACTGTGCCTATAATATTTTTAAAATTAATCGGTAACATATTAGAAATTTAAATGAATATCCAACATGAAGACGAAGTTTAGTAGGTAACATATTAGAAATTTACACGAATATCCAACATGAAGATGGAGTTTAAGCATTTGGCAAAATAAATAGTTTTTTTTTTTGTCCTTCAGCTTTAGTGGGGGGGAAAAGCAGAATTTTTTGTCGTAATAACTTAAAACAACATCTTGTTTTACAGTACTAAGTCTTACATCTTACTACATCTTATGCTGATTTTTGGAAAGGTATTTTATTTCAAAATGAATATGAACAAACAACACTGAAAACTTTACTCATTGTATTTTCATATGATAGTCAATAGCCGATAGTCAATAAACTTTCCAAAAATAAATAAACGTATGCTACATAATTTAGTGTACACTTAAAAATAAATAAATTATGTTTATTTATTATGTTAAGATACGTCTGAGCTTCTTAAAGCAATCCATTTTTTTGGGAGATGGGCAGAGAATAATGGGTGGTGTTGAAGACAAGAATTCAGAAGGAAGGATGAGAAATTCTGCCAATGAAGATGTTGAATACAACAGAATGGACTAAATTTGATATGATGGAAGAAGTTGGTAAAATAAAGAAAAAAAGAGCTGCAGATACAATATTATTACTATAATACCACCTCTCTGTATCTCTGTGGAGAGTTAGTAAGACACTGACTTAGAATGCTGCTGTCTGTTGCATTTTAAGCAATCTTCCTCATTTTTAGTGTGTTATTTTGAGTGGACGCTTTGAAGCTTGTCCTGTGTTCTTCAGTCCAAACAAACACAAACACCCTAAATGTAAAACAAGTGGAAACTAGACCTTCCCACACAAAAAATCCCTTTGTTCCCCACTTTACAAAAAATGCCTTCTATGGCCTCTTCTCAAAAAGGGATTGGATAGAATTTTAGTAGTCATGCTCTGCATGCTTTCCTTAACCTTTTAAAGTCAGAACTTGTTTGCAACAACACTTTCTGTCCACCCATTTTCCAAGAAGTTCCATTTCTTACGAGCTGCCTTTCCCAGTAGTTTTTACCACTGTTCTGAATTCTTTAAAATCTACTTTCTCTTAAAATCAAGACCTCCAGCATGACATAATCACTTTGCCCTGCTTCTTCTGCTTCCTTGAATAAGTTAAATGTAGTTGACTGTCTACTCTCTGAGGAAGAAAATTGCCAGCAAAGTAAGTTAGGAATTTCTTGACAGGAGCATGCTTGATAGGCTTTGTTTCTCAACAAACTCTAATGTTGTTTGGCCTGTACAAGAATTTATTTCTATTCCTAGGTTACTTGTGAGCAATAACAGACTGGTAAAAGCTATTGCTAAATACAGTGCTCATAACACAGAGATTGAGGTTTGTGATAGTAGCAAATATCTGTTGCTCATGTGTAGGATGAGAGTGTAGGTAGGTTCTTTGAGCTTCTCCAAGCTCAGAGAACGTACCACCCCTCGGATTGAGTTTTGCCCTTAAACCAGAGAAACCATTTTGTTGGTTAGAATGCTTATACATAGTAGTATGGTAAAGGAAACTCCCAAGTTTCTTTGCCTTTGAGATGCTACAGTTATTTGCATTACTTCTATTTCCCACACACCCCAGTTTAATATCTTACTTATCACAAAAAGCCAGAGTTTAGTTAGTTAAGGTTTCAGTTGAACGTGGAATATGACTTCCTAAGCTTGTCATGCATCAAACTGTTATGGCTGGCAATTGTTTAAAAAAATTCATTTTGTTATGAACTAGCCTGTTTTCAACTGGGCTGTTCAGAGATGGATTGCTTTCTGGAGTTTTTGACAGGTGTAATTGTTAAGGCGTCATCTGTTCTTGTTTGCACAAAATACATTTTAGCCAACTGTAGGACTTGCCCGCTAATCTTTCTCACATCATTCCATTCTTTGCTTGCCACTAGACAAATCCCCTGTTATTTGACCAGATGGTGGAAAATCCATTCTCATGATAAGTTGCTTCTAGTTTGCATTTAGATTACCTGCAAAAATGGAACAATTTACTACTCTGCCTCTAACCATCTCTTCCCTCCTTTTTTCCTTTAGTTTGACTTCTTGTAACTAATTATTTAAATTCTGCCCTGTCAGTTAAAATTAGTCATAGCTTACATGTTTCACATGTATGTAAATGCACTCAAAGTTCCTCCTCAAGTTATATGATATATCCATCTAGAGTTGAAGTGACATGTCAAGGTGGGAAGAGAAAATGATGTGCAAAACCAACAATATATAAAAGCATGTTTTGAAACTTAGTGAAAATGTGTAATCTCTTTTAAAACACCACCCACCATCTTCCCTTTCTTTCCTTTCTTTCCTTTCCCATTCCCCTTGCCCTTTCCCTTCCCCAAGGATATAAACATTAAATTTTTGAAGGTTGTTAATTACAGTTTAAAAAAATCCTAACTTGTATCTGTGCTGCTTGCTAATACATAGTGAATAAAAATATTAATTTCCACAATGGAGGTAATTTGCCAAAAAGATTGTCAATTGAGAATGAGACTTTTATTTGGAAATATTTACCAAGAGAATCAAAAAGTGATTTTATTTGGTCAGTTTAGATTGATTAGACTCAAATGGTAATTCTTCACTCTATTCTTCACTTCACAAAAATATACAGAAGAAATTAATTTAAATGCATAAATGAAAGGACTATAGGTCTTCTAGAAAAAAATAGCTAATGCAACTTGATCTATGGAATTCATACAACCGGACTTTATTTTTGGTGAATTAGTTATCAAAATTAATTCAAGATAAGCTGTGTGGAAGGCTGCAACCAGCTTTATGAAAAGACCCACATTTTTTTTATAACTTCTAACTAGCAATCCTCTTGCTTTTCACCAGGTGATTTGCATGATAATGAAATATTGTTGTTGTTGTTAGTTGCGAAGTAATGTCTGACCCATCGTGACCCCATGAACAATATTCCTCCAGGCCTTCCTTTTCTCTATCATCCTCTGGAGTCCATTTAAGCTCACGCCTACTGCTTCAGTGACTCCATCCAGCCACCTCATTCTCTGTCGTCCCCTGCTTCTTTTTTTTCAGATTCTAGTATTCACTTGTTTAATGTAATTGCTATGCAAGAAGTAGGAATTTTATGTATTAATGTCAATTGTATTAGTGGTTTGCTTTATGAAAGCTATTGCTGTTGAATTTTACTGATGTTCTTTGTGGTGGAGTTTGAGATATAGCTACAGAAACTGAGGGTTTTTCTAATCAAATGACAGTATTATTGAAAAACTTTGAGAAGTTCATGATGGAAACCATATATGTTCCACAAACTATGATATGGTTGATAGGATCAAAAAAGTTGGTCTACATGGAATGGGAGTACCCTCATGGTGAGAAGAGCAGCAAACAAATGTAATAAAATAAAATAAATGGGTCAGTTTCTGTTTACATTGGATTTTAATTGAAATCCCAGTGTGATTGCATGGAGTACATGTGGGTGAATTTGATTTCATCATTTTGATTTTATTAAAAGAATGTTAATGTTATTTTTGTTCTAAAATTGAAATTTTGTAAAGCTTCAAGAAGGAGAATATATAAAAAGAAACATTAAGAAATAGTTATGCTGAGTTGCCTAAATATATTTTTAATATTGAGAAGGAAGGTCTAAATAGGGATTATACTTCAATGGAGATTTAAAGTAACTGAATGAAAAAAGATTCAGATTGAATCACTTTTATTTCCTTTGAACTATTATTCCAAATTTTGTATACTGATACAATGCCATGAATATGAAATTGGTCAAACAGGTTAAAAACTAAAATGAATCTTACGTATATGAATTTTTAAGAACCATCATTAAAAACAAAAGCAACCTTGAATTTAATTGTTAATTATAGACTATAAAATTGTATAGTATGCTTAATTTCTGTGACAATTAGATGGCTAGCCAGAGTTTTGTCATCATGGGAAACAGGAATAGACTATTAAGTAGATAGATTTTCAAATTCTATATCAGTTTTGAACATCCTGAGCCCCAAGTAAATCCAATTTCTTTATGTGTGTGTGTACTTTCACACACATACACACATACACACATACAGTATGTATGTATATACAATTGCAGATTAAAAATAGAAGGTTTTATATATGTCCCTTTTTATCCATTGAGGAGAGGAATATATATTGTAATAAATAATTTATTTTAGATACTTTCAATTGTATTCCAGCAATGGAATCTAATTTGTATTTATTTATTTATCTATAATGCAGTTAATATAGCAAGATGAGATAGACTTAACATATAATAAAAGTACATCAAAAAGTACTAAATGTCCTGCATTACAGTTGACTGTAGAGAATCTCTAGTCATGTATATCTGTTTTTGATGCCTCTACAGAATAACTGTCCAGCATCCTCTACCCAACCAGTCAGAATGTAGGAAAATCTACAGATATGACGGAATCTACTGTGAATCTACCTACCAGAAGTATGTTGAAATCTGTGTGAGTCTTTCTTCTGGCTCGTGCATTAGTGCTGTCCCGTTCTGAATAGCAAGTTGAACATGTATTGAAACGTACACTTCTTCTTGAATGAAATATCTTTGAAATTGGGAACAGATATACAGTATTTTGTTTTCATACTTGGGAATTGTGCTCTTGAAGTTAAAAGGGAAATAAATAAACCTCTAGGACTTTATTAAATCTCTTAGGTATGCTTCTGTATATTGCAGTAAACAAGTACTTAAAGCCAGAAAAACCTAGGCAAAATATATTGCACAGGTGCTTCACATCTTAGGGATTTGAAAGGTGTGTTATGTATAAATTAGCTGTCACTTTTTTCAGTCGTGTAATGGAATGATGAGTTGTAATTTGCATAATCCTTTAAGAAGGCAAATTATACTGTCATGTAGCAGACTTAACATGCTAGCTAGGATTTCATAGCTTTGAAGCTAATTAGTATGTACCTTACAGGACAGTTAAATTGAGGTTGAGTCCTTCTGCTTTTCAGTTGTTTGCCTTGTCCTTTGCTTAACAATATCTGAATCAGTTGGTGGGTAGAGAATGTTACAAGTATATTGCAGGAATCCAGGACTGTATATTGGTCTGAGCAAGGAAATGTAATGCAACATTGGGGTTAATATATTTTTAAAATTAAAAAGTGGGATATTTTATTGTAATTATTATTTTCTTTCATGAATAAATTAAGCAGTAACCATGATCCTGCCATTCATGTTTGTGTTCAGAAATAAGTTTATGTATGTGAATCAATTGTAGCAAATGTTCAACAGGTTGATGCATGCAGAAAATGTGATCATATTTTGTGATGAGCAAATGCATGGATAACTACAGAACACTGTTAACGGTTGCTATGATAAGTTCTTTAGATTTGATTGCTATCAAAATAAAACATAAAAACTATGTTCACTTCGGGTAAGAGTAGATATATGTTATATAGTTTAATGCTACAATAAGCGTTTGTTATCATTATTGTTTGGTTGCCGGACTGTCTGTATTTAATCTTACTGATTTGACTATTACTAGTTACCTATTTTTTTCTGTAATCTCTTGTTCTTTGCACATTATTAGTTTGTTTTCCCTTTTGATATTGTCCATTTATCCATTCTGAAATGCTTCAATTATAAATCATAATAGTTGAAAACTTCAACATTTTAGTTAGATACCAGTTATAGTAAAACAAGATATATGAATGGAAGTGAGGTTGGTTGATCAAGAGACATTATATAATTAAACAAAGAAAAGAAGTTTAAATCATTAAAACACATTATGTTAATATTCGTACAAGTCTATGAATATTGGGAAATGATAATAAAAAAGAAAAGGCTTTAATAAACATTTTAATTGAACTTTAGTATACATTTATACTTACCTAGCCCAGGCTACCAGATGGAAAGTGATTATGTTCTTATCCCATGTTATTACAGTTAAGTGGCTTTTTAAATGACTGTTTACTCATTGTCCCAACAAATCTTATATAAGTCAAAACTCAAAATTAAGGATAGAAAATTGTGGACTTAGAACAATTGAAGTTTTTTAGAATGTGCAGAAATGTCGGAGCCCCTAGTAGAAGATTAAAGTCTTGATACTGGCTGAATTTAATTTGTTTTTTTTTCCAACTGTGCTTATAAACAAGAAATAAGAAAGCTTCTTCATTAAAGTGGATCCCACTTTAAGTTTCATGAAGAAGCTTTCTTATTCATTGTTATTTTTATGAATGCCAAAATAGTTTTATTTTGGCGTTTTGAGAACTTTATTGGTAACTTTATTGGTGTATGTAGGAGACTGAGAGTTTCTTTTATGTGGCTGACTACATAAGCAACAAAATGCTTGGCTGTTTGTTCTGATTTAATATGGTGCTCTTTTTTTTAAATTCTTTATCTTTTAACAAATTTAACAGTTTTTTTTTTCTGTGGCAGCTGTTTTTCTACCAACCAGAAGTAACCTTCTTAATGCTTCTGCACCAGTAGCTTATTTTTTATCCTTTGCTCTGCATGGATGTAAAAAGGTAATTTCTTCCCAATGCAAATAACAGCTTCAGAGGATCAAAATTTTGGAAAACATTGCAATTGAAATAGAGTTTAAAAAATTTTCATTTTGGCTAGCTGCACTTTTAGTCATTATAAACCTTTTTTTTAATAGAAAGGAAGTAGGAAGGAAAGAAGGAAGGGAAAGAAAGAAGGGCTGCCAATATTTGGAAGGTGGGATGGTAAAAAAAGCAACCTTGAACTAATAAAAAATGAATAAGATGATTTGAAATGTAACTATAATTATTATGTAAAAATAGATGAAACGTGGAATGTGAAAATTAAATATATAACTGTATGGAAAATTAAAAAAATTTAAATTAAAAAAAATAGACCTTTTTTAAAGCTGTGTATTAAACAGCAAATATCACATCTAGTTTGTCCTTAGATTTTTTTAAAATTCCCATTGTAAAGCCCTTTAACCAGAACCCATGGATAGTTAGAAAATAGTATCCCTAAAATTGAAGTTTCATAGATGTAAAACTTTTGTTTGCATTTTCAGTGTATTTTTTTTTTAAAATCATAATGCCTGGAATATTTAGTACGACCATTTTATGACTTACTTATTACCCATCTGTATTAGCAGCATCCTAGTGTTAAGTTCTTGTTAGAACTCATCAGAAAGAAACACAGACAGACAAGTAGGCAGGCTGGCTGGCTGGCCGGCTGCAGGCTGGCTGGCAGGTTGGCTGACTAGATTTCATTTAGTCTCTTTGTGATGACTAGAAAGCATTTCTATTCACTACATTCACTTTAAGGAAAAAGTAGTTTTGGAAGTGAAATTTTATTTCATAGATGGAAAGACCTTTTACGAGCAAACATGCTAGATTTAATCATATATATTTAAACAAAACCTACTTAAATGATGATTATTCACATAGTGATTTATGCTGAATATTTTTTTAAAAATATTTTGGATCCTAACTGCTGCTGGAGTCTGATCTGATGGAATAGGTCATTCTTGAATTAACAGTTTTGGGACGTAATAATCATGAAAATATGTATGATATCTCAATAGGTTCTTCATGCGGAATAAGTCATCTGCAAATACATTATATTCGTGCACACATATTTTTATGCAGCTAAAAAGTTCAGTTAAATTTGATTAAAATTATTTTATTCAAGTGATAGGACAAACATACATGCCTTTCAGAGCCGCTAATTTCCATATGGTTAGAATTGAAATATTCAACATAGTTCCTACGAGTTGGAAGGATCCTTGCTTCCTGATTGTAGGTTATTGTTTTTTAAATATTATTTTGAAGCAAATAGATCAGTCCTGAACATAATTCCCAAAGGACATCTTTTTTAAAAAGATGGATTGCTAGAGTCTTCAGGTTTAGCTTTTTTCAATGGCACACAATTAAGACAAATATTTTATGAGAATAATCCTTAACAAAATTTCCAGCTGCCAGTTAGTTCAGGCCCTAGAAAATTTGGGACTCCTGTTCTATGGTATATAAAGGCATTGTTGGGAATCAAAACAATTTTAATTGTTTTTGCAACAAATACCCATTTGTGTTAATGAATTTCAAATAACGGTAACTGTTTTTTAAAATGAGATGTGTTTTATACTAGTGATTTGAACTATGTTTATAAATTATTTTAATCGTATTGATATAAATGTCTTTATCTACTTTTCTGTTTTTCATTATTTGGTTTTGAGTGTACAAGTGATTAAAGAAGGCTAGAAATTAATGAGTTTATGCTTACTTACACTTTTAAAAAACTATTCAGTGAAAAAACATAGTCAACAGTTTCTTAATGTAAGACTCAGCAATTCAGGTAATGGAATTAGAGAGATTTACTATCTGATATTATTTATATTGTAAATATCAGAGTAAGTCTCTTGTCTACCAAATGAAATATGGAGACACAGTTAGTTCAATCAAAGAAAAAAAATATGAAATAGTCTCATTGACCAGTATAGATTTAATAACAATGAATTCCATAGGGTTATATGCAGTTCATAAAATTATTTTAACTTTTAAGTCTCACACAAGCTACTTAGTATTTATTTACTGCTTATTTCTTATAATTATTTATACTACACTCTTTGCCGCATATTAACTATTTCTGTTTAATGGAGAAAACACTGGATGCTATCTTCTGCAGCATTTTGCATTCAACTTAAGATTTTTATGAACCCTAAGGATCTGGAATAGTTTGGGATACATATAGCGAATAATAAAGATAGAAATGAAAGACTTGAATGAACCAGAGGTGTATTTCCCTAGTGTTGGTGGGGTCTTCTATATTTTAATTCAATTTATTTATTAGTTTTTAGTTAGTATTATGATTAATGCTAAGACCAAAATAGTAATTCAGTATTTCTTATTTTCAAGACTATATGAATATATGAATTAATGTATTTATAGTTATATGTGGCTGGATAGATATAGACAGTCCCTGGGTTAAGAACATCTATCTTATGGACAACCCATAATTACAAATGGGGTGCCTTTTCCTAAAAATGGTGGACAGCATTCTCCTTCTTCAGACTGATGAACTGGTGAAATTGTGCAATGTTTTTAGTTACCTCTGAAGCCACAGGTTTTTAATATACTGTCTGTATTTAGCAGTTTTTGATGGTTTCTGAAACCATTGGGCGACTTTAATAGTTTGTCAGCTTGAGGAAGGACAATCCTATCCACCATTTTTAATACAGGCAGCCCATGTGTATGTATGTTTCCAACTTACATACAAATTTGAGTTAAAGACACAGGAATGGAACTCTATTAACCCAGAGATTGCATGTATGGAGAAAAGAGAAAGAGGAAAATCAGTACATGTATTTAGATATTTATATTTGATTTCAAAAAGTTGTTTGGATGAAAATGTAGTAGGAAGGCCACATTATTTTCCCTTAAAATCTCAAATTGCATGTGAACCTTGAGAAGTTTTCTAGTAATTATTTTCTAATAGGTTCGCCATCACGGGTTTAGACTATGAAAATGCCTTTAATTTCCATAAAGTAAATAAATTACGATTTTAAACAATTTAAATTTCATTCTTTTTTACTGGGAGCTTTTATTCAAATGGTGAAATGAGGATAGCAAAACAGCACTATTAAAGTAATTGAAAATTGAGTTGTACTATAAATTTGGACATTCTAGTTATAGAATGTTTATAGTCAAATATCTCGGGGATTGTTTTTCCTAACTGTTGCAAACATTTTCTATTAAGAGCCAAGTCAGTGAATCAATTTTTGTCAATTCAGCATCCATCACAAATACATTGCACTTACTGAGTTCTGAATATGATAGTTCTTCAGTATAACAAAATGCAGTGAGTTTTCTGAACACTGTTCTCCCATTCCTACCAATGCAACTAGTGATAAGGGATGCGTCATCAGCATCTGGAGGTTTGTGAAATATCAAAAGCAATGTCTTGAATTTATGGTTGCAATGTAATTTATACAAATGCTTGACAATAGCTCTTTGAAAGGGACATTAAATGATTTTGAAAAGCAACATTTATTTATTTGATTAGTTTTCTATTCTTGTATTCACAATGGACAGAATAGGAATCTCAAGAATATATACAGAAATAATATAAATGTAACTAAAAGCATGAAAATCCATATAAAACATTACAAGGGAAACATCAGCATAAATCAACTTTATCTCTGTATAGCAATCCACAGAAAGCATAATACAAAAATAAATAAGCAGCAATTTAGAATTCCGGCTCAGCATCATTATTCAAACTGGACAGGAGCAAAAAGGTCTTGAAGAAAAAGAAAATAAAAGTTTAATATACATTTCACAGGAGAGGCTTCTACATTTGCAGGCCACTACTGAAATTGTGCCCATCAGTCTAATTGACTTAGAAACAGTTGATCTATATTCAAAAAACGGTCTCTGCTTAAGGTAACTGTTTGGCTAACAGTTAACAGGCATATTTTGAGTTTTTGAATTACAAAGTTAAGCTTCCTGTGGGGCTTCTGTCTCTACAGCTTTTAAATAAACCATACTTGTCATTAAACTATTCTTGAGTTAAGAAAAGGCTTTCTCTCTTTTTATTAATATACAATAGTATTACCACTTAAAGTAGACAAAAAATATATCAAAATATTATGAAGTTAGTTTAGCATGGCAAAACATTTGAATTAATTTAAAAATAGTCATGTATAGAGTTTATTTATTGTAGCAAGGTCTAGATGTGATTATGTCATGAACTGGAGCAGAATTTGAAAAATTGGAGGAGGATTTTTTTTTGCTCCAGTTCTAGGATACCAAAAGGTGCTTTTTGAAAAAGCAACTGGACTTTTTCAGTTTTCTTTGAAGATGTCTGACGGCTGAGAGCTGAAGAAGCTTTTTGGATGAGAAGCGAAACATCTTCAAAGAAAACCGAAAAAGTCCAGTTGCCTCTTGAAAAAGTACCTTTGGGACAACTATGACCTGGATGACTAAGAATCACCATAGACATTTAGGATCTTCATTTGGCTTTTCAAAAGTAATGTAAGTGTATGGTTTTTTTTTCAAGAGTTCTATTAAAATTATCACATAAATGCAGATGAAAATAAAGATGATATTAAAATGGGGAAGGAAATCCAAGGAGAAAGAAAGCTTGTAGATATAGGGCCGTGATGGCGAACCTATGGCACGTGTGCCAGAGGGGACACGCGGAGCCCTCTCTGTGGGCATGCAAGCTGTTGCCCCAGTTCAGCTCCACCACGCATGCATCTCCGACTGACCAGCTGGTCTTCAGGCCTCTGCTGTGCATGCATGGGGGCAGGGGCACACGTGCATGTACAGGGAGTGGGATGCATGTGCAGGGGCTGCAAGCGCATTGCATTTTGGGGGTTGGAGCACATGCACTCACATTCTCATGCGCATATGCATGCCTTGGGCATTTGGTCCGGAAAAGTTTAGCCATCACTGGTATAGGGGAACTTCAGGAAAAAAAGGATTGACGTTCAACTTTTTTCAGCACAATAAAGTACAGAATAGCCTCAAGAATAGCCTTTTACTTTACTAGCTTAGTAAGTACAAGCCTTTTCTATAACAGACTATATGAACCAGCAAAAAACCAATGTGAAAAGTTCGTGTTTTTCTATAGAAATAGTGTAACTGTATCTAACAACTGCTCATTCTTTCACATTTCCAGCTTTTTAGCAGTCTCACTGATGTATAGTCATGTTTACTTCTCACTCTTTATCTTTAGTGTAACACCTACTATGTTATCCCTGAGGGTCTGATCCCACTTAGCAAATTTAGCACCACTTGATGAATCACATCCTTCCTAAAGAAGGAACAGTGTTGTGGGGCAGTGGAGGAATAATTCTAGACAGTTCCTGTTTGTTTTTCAAGAGTGAAATTGAAAAGATTTGGAAGAACAATTAAATTTTTTAGAAGACTATACCATTGTGACAATGAAATGCTTCTTTAAAACAAGATTTTAAATGGAAAGTGTTTATGAAAGACTCTTGTTAAATATGCATGTACAACTTTCAAACTTTTTCCAGTGTCATAAAATGTTTCTCTTTCTTTCTAGCTGTAGCATTTTTTTTGAAAGCCATTATCCATACCACAATTTAGAAAAGAAAGAGAATTTTACTGTTTTCTATTTTTACTGGGAGTGCTTTAGCTTTAAAATCCTTCCCATCAATCTTTAAAAGAAAAACCTTGGAACACAATTTAATTTCTTTGTTCTACAATCTATAGGTTTTCTGCTTTTTAAAAAATGGACATGATTCTACCTCACCTTTACTCTTCATCTGCTGAGAGAAATCATAACTTTCATGCTACACAATTGGAATTGCTTGAGAGTTCTCCAAAGTCAAAGTGTGAACAAAACAAAACAAAACAAAACCTTAATTAAACAACCCTCCTTTGGGAACTGAATGTAATGGGGTAATAATTACCTTGTTTACTACAAATTTAGTGGTTTCTATTTTATATATTTTTCCCATTTCTTATAGTGCAAAACCTAAAATATAGATTATTTTATTTAAGTTTAGTTTATCAGTATTTTACTTATTTATTTAGAAAATGTATTTAGCTACCTAACTCATGATGATCCTGGGCCAGCTTAAAAAAGTAACCCATATCCTAACTTTTTAAAATGTCAGGTAAAAGTTCTTCCAACTTCATTACCGGTATTTAATATTCAATGGCATCTCAATGGTTTTTCTGCCAGCTCTTTGGTAAGGATGAGTGAAGGTCTTTTGGATTGTGTGGGTTTGTTTCTTTCATTGTTGTGTTGTTGCTCCTATCTGGTTCTTCTCTGCCATCTTTTATTCTTTATTTTTGTTCCT
The DNA here is from genome assembly GCA_032467955.1 of Pseudoxenodon macrops. NCBI lineage: Eukaryota > Metazoa > Chordata > Lepidosauria > Squamata > Pseudoxenodontidae > Pseudoxenodon > Pseudoxenodon macrops. Next base: position 242,868 of record JANHFT010009296.1, read on the forward strand.
CATTGCAGGTTTTAAAAGTTTTTATTTGTAGGCTCAAGGATTCGTGTGGCATACAAATTTAGTAAATAAATTATTTAATGCTGCAATCTACCAGTAGCACTGTGTTAAAATAAAGCCTGACTTTTAAATTATTTGTTTCCAAAAACTAATTAATAATTGCTTAGTATTCTTGCAATACTTGTTCCTCTATTTTATAAGCTGTTCTCATTCAGGGAGAATGTTAACTATAACTATGATTTCTTTAGCAAGCTCTATGGACTTCCTATTGTAGCTTAGAGCTGTGGTGGTGCAGTGATAGAGTGCGGTATTTCAGGCAAACTCTGCCCACAGCCAGGAGTTTGATCCTGACTGGCTCATGGTTGACTCAGCCTTCCATCTTTCCAAGGTGGACCCAGATTGTTGGGTGCAAGATGCTGATTCTTTAAACTGCTTAGAGAGGGATGTAAAGCACTATGAAGTGGTCCATAAGTCTAAGTGCTATTGGTATTATTGATCTTCATATGTCAACAGGGATATGCAACTTCTGTCGGGTCCAGTGTAGGTGCAAAATATGGATATATTGTTACAAGAAATAAAATATTCAAAGAAATAAATTAGAGGAATTTGAACTCGAGGAAAAATGAGGATATGCAGAATGGGTCAAAAGCAAGGATTATCCAGAAACAATGTTGGGTAATAGCTATTAGAGGTAAGAATTGCAATGCAGGAGCTAACAGTTGTAAACCACCAGGTATGATGGGTGGTGTAAAAATTTGATGAATAGGGAAACTACATAAAGATCAGACAAGATTGGGAATGGCAGCTGTTAATGATAAGAGCTTTCAAGGAACAGACCACGTAACAGTCAAAGAGATGCTGAGGTGACACAGAAGGAATGTGTGACTGATAGAAAATGAAAGGACAAGTTGTATTGACTGACTATGAACAGGAGTCTTTAAAAGACCCCAATTTGTAGTTACAATTTATGGAGTGCTCTGGTCTTCCCTTACATTATCTGATTAGTTCTGTTGCAGGAAATACAACTGTACACGTATATGATTGTAATTAATAAAGCTTTTGTAGGTAAGAGAGACTTTCTGTGCAATCCCTTGAGCCTTTAATTATTGCATAAGATCCTGAACTGTTGTATGTCTATTGAAAACATGCGAGTGTGTCCACTTATACATTCTCACTTCCCCTCCCACTGAACCAAGGCTACATGCTATTTTTACCATACAGTTGGGAGAACACCTATGATTATCACTTCAATTTTTCTGTTTTCATGCGCAAACACACACACTCTCACACACTTCCTACTTACAGAAAATAAAACTAAACCTTTACCTGCCCTTTACTGGTATACGCCTATTCCAGAAAATAAAGTAAGCAAAAGTTATTCCAATCAGGTGGTGGAATGGAGTCAGATGAAGTGGTGTGACCCAGAAAGAAAATCACCTTCCTTCTGTCCTCTATCCTGCAAAGTCATTTCTTTCTGTAACAGTAATGCCATTCATACAAACTGTCAAGGATTCTTGGAGGCAGCTTTTTCATTCATCTCAGGAATGTATCTCCAAAGCATCTGAGGGTAGGACAAGAAGCAATGGGTGGAAACTAATAAAGGAGAGAAGCAACTTAGAACTAAGGAGAAATTTCCTGATAATTAGAACAATTAATCAGTGGAACAACTTGCCTCCAGAAGTTGTAAACGCTCCAACACTGGAAGCTTTTAAAAAGAGATTAGATAACCATTTGTCTGAAGTGGTGTAGGGTTTCTGACCCTTTCAGAGCTGTATGCAATGAAATTTCATTTTAATGTATGCTGATTACTGTACATTTAAAGTGGCGATAAAGTTACTCTTAAGTCTAAAATGGGTTCCAATGTTTGGAGAATGGTGACCAAAGAAACAACTCCCCTCACCCACACTTTATGGTACACCAAAGCATTTTTTGAAATACCAAATTATATACTATACCAAAGATACACATTGGCCCAAGCAGAATATTATCTGTTATCAAATTAAAACCAATCAAATGGCCATTCAAAGTTACAATCCACTGCAAAAGCAATGACCGGCCTATGCACTTAAAGGCTGTAGCAGCATCCCCACAATCAATTCTGGAACTTGGCAACCAGTGTGTACTTTACAACAGTTGAAGGGTCTCAGGGTCATGTGATCACTTTTTGTGATCTTCCTACTCAACTTCCAGTAAGCTAAGTCAATGCATGTGTGTGTGTGTGTGTGTATTAGCTCAGTGATGGTGAGTCTTTTCGGCACCAACTGCCCAAACTGGAACGCATGTGCGTGCACCAGAGTGCCAGAAACCCAAAGACCACCTGGCTGGCACACACATACCTTTTGGGGCCATTTTGGGCCATTTACAGGCCATTTTGTGGACTGTTTTCAGGGTGTTTCTGGGGCGTTTTTGGGGCCATTTCCTAGTCCGTTTTCAGGTTATTTTTCAGGCCATTTTGTGGTGCTCAGGCGCCTGCAAAGTCCAGCTGGCCAGTGCACATGTGCGCGCCAGAAACTCTGCAAAGGGCTCTGCATGCCACCTATGCCACCCCTGCCATAGGTTTGCCATCATGGGATTAGTTTAATGACCTCCTGATTCATTTAACAACTGTGGTGATTCATTTAACAACTGTGGCAAAAAAAAGGCTTTAAAATCAAGGCCGACTCGCTTAACAGCCACCTTTCTTAGGCATGGAAATTCTGGTCCCAATTGTGGTTGTAAGTTAAGGATTATCTGTATAAGGGATAAGTCATTGGAGTGGAAGCTACCACAAATGTAGTTGTGAAAAATAAATATATCCTACAACCCCATAAGTTGTGGTGATCTATCTACTAATTCACTGGGCAGGCAGCAATTTGGCGGTACTGAACACGGAAACTGGACTCTGTGGGCACTTCTACACACAGTCTTCATACCACTCAAAAGCACCTCTGGACATCTGCAGTGCAGGCCTTGCTTTACAGGAGAGATATTTTAGTTGTACTCACAAGAACAACAACAAAGATACAGTGACCATTGAATCAAGCCCAGGTCCTTCTAACAGATGAAAATATCCATCTTGCTGATGATTATCTATAACTAATGGTAAAATTATTATTCTTGTAAGCAAAAAGGAAGTAGAGGGATATGAAGAGTAATAGAAAAGGAAATACTATCACACTTAGCTTAACCTGATGGACAATCCTGCCCCTGCAATTGTGGTTCATTTGTATATATTAAAAAAAATGATTGTGCTATATACCGCTAGAACCAAGGAGTTATTTATGCTTACAGAAGTTCCGTCGGCGGGTGCAGGAATCCACCAAAGTGCTGAGGGAGCTGGAGATCTCTTTAAGGACCAATCACATTGGGTAAGTTACTGTTAACCAAACTTTTGAACAAGTGTATCGTGTGTCATGTTGAAGTCTGACAAAGTGCCACTTGAAGAAGCATTACATCTGATGGTGTGTGTTGTCTCAGAGGGCCGGGGGTCTTTTCTCTCTGGCTGCTGGATAGCATGAATTCATGCTGTGATCCATACCGTGTTTCCCCGAAATAAGTGCTTGGCCTTATTTTCGGGGAGGTCTTATTATTTTTGAGGTGGAGGAGATGGCGAGCGTGGTCACCTCGTGGCTGTTGGTGTGTTTTGGGGAGGGCTTATTTTTGGGGGATGGCTTATTTTAGGGCATGCG
>JANHFT010009296.1:250895-267839 GCA_032467955.1 Pseudoxenodon macrops
ATCTTTTTCTTTCGTGAGCTTGTTTCATCGTTTGCAGGGAAACAGAAGCTCACGAAAGAAACGCCATGGAGATCTGATGGCGCACATTCCAGCAGAGAGAACTCTGCGTGCCCCCTCTGGTTTGCCATAGGTTCACCATCATGGATCTAGGGGAAAACATATGCTCTGCTGAAGAGGAAGCATCCTCTGTTTAAAGGATATCGGCTATTAGAACAAAGAAAGGTAGCCTCAAAGTGGCCCATAAATAATTTGATTGCACACTTTCCCTGCCACGATGATACATGCTGTCTTTTTACTGTAATGATAACTATTGGGTTTATGCAATGGGATACGCAGGTTTAATATAATATGAGGGGTCCTTGGTGCTCTCTGAGCTTGGTTGTTTTCTTGCAGACGTTTCTTTAGCCAAACTAGGTAGCATAATATAAACTTTACTTTTATCTTATTTTTGGGGTGATGTATAAAAGGCCACCCACTCAGGATGCTAATTAGTTCAGCCCCTGATATTGTAAATCTGCATTTGGGAGCCAATGCAGGGTCAAGAACAGCGCCGGGTGGTACTGTTCTGGCTTAGACAAAGCAAAGATCCTTGGGCCACATCAATTCTGTGGCTGCAGTCAAAACAGTATCTCAGTGCTAAAATATAAAGGCCATTATAAATCTACACAATTGGGTAAAATTTATGTTTTAGAGACATGGTGTATTTTAGACGTTTACGATTAAGTCAGCCCTTATTTCATACCTGACCAATCCATGGCTCACAAGTGCAGTCATTGGAGGATTGGGGAGCCCCTCCCACAAGCAACAACCTATTACTTCCTGCCTGCCAGGGAATCACATCCAGGGGTCTGCCGGTCACCTGACCGGAGAATGGCAAGGAATGTACAGGAAGCAGTCTTTGGGTTAGGTCCACTAACTGTTCAAAGTTATGACTGTGCTGAATGAGGGGGACTTAACAATCAGCTGCTAAGGTTGCAGCAGCTGCAGCACTATAACATCCTGTGGTCACATGATTGTGATTTATTTATTATTAAATTGATATGCTGCCTATCCCGCTAATCAAAGTGACTCTAAGAAGATTCGGCCACTTGGCAATTGGCTCACAATGATGCTTGCAGCATCTCACAGTCATGTGATTGCCATTTGCAACCTTCCCTGCCGGCTTTCCATAAGCAAAGTCAATGGGGAAGCTGGCAGGAAGTCACAAGTTGCTGCTGCCATTTTTTTCTCTCCCAAGGAGCTCCCACCAGCATGGGGATCTTGTTCTTTGTAGTGTCCACCCATGGCAGCCACCTGCACTTCGAGGCAGCAGCCCACCAGCCTGCTTGCCCGAGATGAGGTTTCAGTGGCTCATTCTCTGTGGTGATCATGTGAGGCAACAGGAACTGCCAGGATTGCTATTGCTAAGTGATGTGGCTACCTGATATTGCACTTTATGATTACATTGTTTAAAAATGGAAATTTTGGTTTTAATTGCCATCATAAATGGAGGACTACCTGCATTCATGCTTAACTACTACTGTTGGAGCATGAAGCCAGCAATCTGTAACAGAGGAGTAGAATAAAGAAAGAAGCATTATTGCTACTTGTGTTACTCTCAAAGTAGGCTCAGCTCTATTGGCTTCCAGCTGTCATTGATTGCAGGCAACCAGCTGTTGCGACAGGCACCACGGGCTTCCCAGAGTGGCAAGGCCTCTGGAAAGAAATAGCCATAAGTGGCAGCAAAGCCTTACTTCATCTCTCCTTTAGAAATCCTCATCAAAAACACTAATGGAAAGGTGAAGGAGAAATGAATGAATGGTATATGCTGGAGAGAATTCTATGTGTATGAAAGTATGCATGAGGATGCATATAAAGCAGAGCGTATGGGCTCATACAGACGGTGCAATCGCTCACATGGGAGCATGTGCTATTTTAAGCCGTCTATTTCCATCTATTCTGTAATGTCAATGATTCATAAAACTCGCATGTTCACTGCCTAAGAGAGTTTCACATTCTGACACACCTTACTTATCAGTTATAAAAACAGCTTCCTTACCAGTTCACATAGAAACCATGAGTAAAAACACAAATAAATCTCTGTGTTAGACACTTCTGGGAGATGTTTATTGTCCCAGATTCTAAAATGAAAGCAATTAAGTTTTTGAGACTTCTGGAACTTTTCCTAAAGAACTATCCTGTTAAAGAAAACTTGGAGAGAAACTTGCTTTCCGTTGGTTTCTGAGAACTGTTCAAAATGTAACATTTCCTTAAACTAACATTACAGAGAAGAAAAACTTTTAGAGCACATAGAGTGCCTGTTAGAAATTTTGAGCAAAAAAGCAAGCAATTTATGAAAGTCCAGGCCGGGAAGATATATATACCCAATATTGCTTCAATATTTACATCCTTGGTCAACATAGGAAGTATTACAAAACATGAAAATAGGAAGAGGAAGGAATATTAGGTAGGTTAGCCATCTTGAGTTACATAACAAAATAACAAGAGTGGGATATAAATAAATAAACCAACAAATAAAAGAAATCCCCAGCCAGTGACAGGTAAAAAAGTGTGTATTCTGAAGCACATTTACTCCCTCCCCCAAATACCTGCCACAAAATAAAATTTGATAGTTCTTATCTAACAGAATAGCCCCCCCAAAAAAATCAACTCCTGGAGTCATAAATCTAGTGTACAATCAGAGCTCAAAGTATCAGAAGGGATGCCAGTTAAACAAAACTGGAAAATTCCTATGGAAGAAGACATGCACAAACATTTGTTAAAGGAAAGGGAATGGCAAACTCTATTCGCATCCAAGGTAAAACTATGAACTCTGGGAAGAACGGGGGAATTGAGAATTGGTCACAGTCATGCGATGTCTCAATTAATAACCACATCACTCAGAGATAGATGTCCCAGTCCCAACTGTGATCATAAGTCAAGGGCTAAAGTATAAAGCATGACCAATCCAGTGGAGTAAAGGACTGACTGATTCAAGATTTTGTGGGCACCCTGGAGACCAATGGTGATATGTTGGAGATTGCAGATCTAAAACACAAGATGCATAAAAGGAACAACCCTCAGAATTCCGAATGTAGCCAGGCACTTAGACTTATATACCACTTTACAGTGCTTTACACCCCTCTCTAAGCAGTTTACAGAGTCAGCATATTGCCCCCCAACTATTTGGGTCCTCATTTTACCCACCTCAGAAGGATGGAAGGCTGAGTCAACCTTGAGCCTGGTGAGATTTGAATTGCCAAATTTCAGGCAGCTGGCAGTCAGCAGAAGTAGCCTGCAGTACTGCACTCTAACCACTGTGCCACTTTGGCTTATTCCAATGATTGTGTTTGTTCTGTGAGATACTAAGAAGTAACATAAAGTGGATCAAAGTAAGATAAGTACTAAGAATATCTTAACAATGAGGCATTAACTAAACTTCAATGACGCCTTCACTTAAGAGAGTATTTCCTAACCTTATCCACTTGAACAGATGTGGATTCAAGGATCAGAACTGAAGTTGAAGTCCACACTTCTTCAAGGGCCAAAGATGGGAAACACTGACTTACGACCTTCTCATTGTTCCAAGAATTTAATTTCAACGTTCGTCTCCTAAAACCAAGAATAGGGAGGTGTAAGGATGGGTGGATGTTCTTCATCCCAAAATATTTGCACAGAAACCATACTTCTAGGTTGTGTTTTCTTACGCAGCAAGAGCTGGATGAATCCACAATGACTTCTTTACCACCCTAACCTACCATCAAATATTTAGCAGAGGTTAAAAAAATGCACTTGTTTATTTTTATATCCACTCCCTTGAAAACTGACCAAATAAGGTAAAACAATCATTGCCATAGATCTAAAAGCCCTTAAGAAAAAAATAAATCTAGAGCTTACTTTGGATCCTGCCTTTAAGACACCTCAGGGATGGTCTATGGGGAAGGGGAAAAATGTCCACAAACACGTTAATTGAGAGCATTTGACGAGTTAATGGAGAGCCTCTGTGGCGCAGTGGTTAGAATGCAGTACTGTAGGCTACTTCTGCTGACTGCCAGCTACCTGCAGTTCAGCAGTTCGAATCTCACCAGGCTGAACATGGACTCAGCCTTCCATCCTTCTGAGGTGGGTAAAATGAGGACCCAGATTGTTGGTTGCAATAGGCTGTCTCTGTAAACTGCTTAGAGAGGGCTATAAAAGCACTATGAAGCAGTATATAACTCTAAATACTATTGCTATTCAGTTTCTCTAAAGGTTTTCCTCATTCCAAATAAAAACTCCCTCTTAATTTTGGGAAATTTGAAATAACACAGATATTTCCCCGATGTATTCAAGCCCTTTTTATTTATCATTTGTATATTATTTGCTTAACAGAATTTATTGATCACTGCCTTGGAAGTCCAATCTGTGACAGAAGAGAGGTGATAATTAAAAAATAATAATTTACATGCCATCTTTCAGTATAAAAGCTTCTTAAGGTAGTTTGCTATCCTAAAAAATATTTATAATAAGGACATATTTGTCCTTATTATATTATTTTTGTCCCGGAATTAGATATGAGGATTATATTTATGTCTTCACCAAACATTTTTATTCAATATATGGTAGCAGTCAGTTATAACTTAGGAACAAAGCGTCCTGGCATTTGAGTCCGTCTATAAGAGTGTACTTTGGAAAGATTGACTCTGTAGCGGATACAGCCCAGTACACAATGACATTATTAGTTCCACAGAATGATTGGGGGGGAGGAAGCTGAGGCCCTAAAACTATTAAGCACATTGCCGTTGCTATGTACACTGGTACCAAATGCTACGTACACTGGTACCAAATGCTACGTACACTGGTACCAAACGCACTACTGTTGTCTCTTCCTACAGAGAGTTTGTTCTATTCTTGGCTTCCTTACCCAGGGCCCGCCCCTCTGAGTCAGCCTTAAAGCATTTGGCTGCTTGAACAAAGGGAGTGGCCTCCAACACACAGAGCACAGGGGGGAAAAATGCTCAGGAGAAGACAGCAGTAGCAACAGCAACTACAACGCAGAGTACAATGGAGAGCATGCTGTTTGGAGGCCTTCTTACAACATCTCAGCAGCTGATATTTCAGGTTGTTTCTGGCTAACATTCGGTGTTTTTTCTGCTGCAAACAGACTCTCCTGGACTCTCTGGCGAAAGGCTGTTTATCTCTTTATTTAATTACCATATGGTAAAAATGTTAAAAAGACCATCACAATTATATCCTCAATGAGCAAACATGAAACTATTTACCCTATTTACAAATTCAAATTCAATAGTAGTATTACTATTGTAATACAATAGGGTCAATACAGGATGGAGTTGCATACAGAAAGTCTCTGGGGTTTCCCTGGTATGCACTCGGGGGGCACTGTTCATAATGTGTCACACTCTCTGCTTTGACGCACTACAGCTACAATCCAAAGAGGAGAAGCTTTCTTCATGTACAGAGGAGGCTAAACTAGGTGAAAGGCCTGTAATTGGTCACAGGATCCAGATTGCCTGATTTTTCTGCCTTAAAAAAAAAAGGTGCTCAGGAAAATGCTCGACTCTGTGACATTTTGCCCGGAGAAAATGTTTAATTAAGGAAAGAATCTCAAAAGAAACAAAGGGCTACAGATCCTGAAACTTCAGGATGCCGTACATGATCATGGAAGATAAAACAGAACCGCCGTATCTAAGGGAAATTCATGGCAATCCAGTGTCTGGGAAAGTGGCTCAGCGTTTTAACAAAATAATCAGGTTAGGCTATATGTATATCTATTTCTCTCCTAATTTGGCACCTTCCCGATGCCAAAGACTACACTTTCCACAGATTATCAGGTTTGAGCCAGTCTTGCCCAATCTGATATTATCTAAATGTGTTGAACAGCCTGAAATTCATACAGTACTCTGACACACCTGGAAGTGCCAAGTTAGAATACTGGCACAGATCCATGCGACAGCATGTAAACTAACATTGTGTAATTAGTCCGCCAAGCACAAGTTGACACCAGAGTATTGGCCCAGATGCCACTCTTTTAGTTTTAGTCTAGCTACTATTTCATCTTTCCTGCTATAACTTGAGGACTGAAAATGGATGTAAGTTTCTAATTCAAATATATTTTCACCCTTCCTTTGGTTCAAGTTCTGACAGAAGAAAAACATTCATTTGAGGCAAGTATGGCAGGGTACTTATTTCCTACCTTTGTATCTTCCCCAGGGAGCTTCTTCTCCCTCAGTGCCAGAACATGGTTTTGGGGTTTATTTTTAAGAATTTTCTCAGGTTAAAAAAGAAATGACACTGTTTGTTAAAGCAGAGAATGAACAGATAAGATTGTGAAGATTCATGTGGTTCTAAAAACAAAGATGTACAATTTTTGCTTTGAGAAAACTAGGAAGGAGTTCCTGCTGAGTTGTAGTTGAGAAGTAGGAACATTTTACATTTTACGGAATAATCAAATTAGTTTATTTTAATCACATGTACAGTTAAAATCTATATATTTCAATAGGCAAATTCACAATCTAGAAGCTAAACTCAGGGATTTGTCTCTGACATATGACAGTGGCTACTGTTGTCCAGAGTCCCAAAAGTTCCATGCTTCTGCTTTAAAGAACATTTTAAAAGAGAGAGAATTGCTCGGGTTATCTTGTAGCTATAGGAAAAAGAAAAGGCTAAGTTGAAAATAAAGGCACTGTATTGTAGCACTAAAGAAGTGTTGTCAGCTGTAAAACCAGTAGACCCACATCAACTGTCATGTTCATTGCAAATTATCTTGGTGTACTCAATATTTTACCTCAGAACTGCAAACTCATTCTAACAGTAGCTGTGTTAATCATGTCACAACAGTTCCCCAGGCACATCACAAAGTTTTGAAAGAGGACAAAACAATTAACACATCTCTATGGCAGAAACTCGGTTGGGGGGAGGGAGAAGGCCAGGGTGCAACCACATTCCAAAAAGTGAGTGAGTACAGCAACTAAACTTGCCATTTCCACCTTCATGCCTTTTTTTGTACTGCAGCTCTCAGCAACAACCACACTAGCTGGGCCATTCCGAGCACTGAAGTCTGCACCACTGTGTTGTGGCCTGTCAGCTGCTGGCCCCTCCAGCAACTGAATGAGGAGGCGTGGGAGTCAGGGTCAGCATCAAGGCAATCTAAGAGCTCCAAGGGGGGAGAGGGAATGGGGCTGGCAGAGAGAAAAAGACATAGGCAGAGCCTGGGCCATCTGTCAGTCCTCAGTTGGAAAGTCAACAGCCCCCAGGTCTGGAGGTGGCTGATGAGGAAGAGGAGGAACAGCTGGATCCAGTGCCTGATGTGTGGATGCGCAGAAGGCAGAGGAGAGGAGAGCAGTGGAAATCCGTGGGCCGATTCTTGGGAAGGAAGAGCCACTGCTGCTAGCGAAGTCCCACCCTAGGTCTGGGGATAAAAGGCAGGGAGCGGAGATGAATAGATGTGGCAGACAACTATTCATCTCCTTGCCGGATGGACTTGTTAGCCTGCGGTGAGAGGGAAACTTATTGCTGGGCTGCTGGCGCTCCTAATAAAGGAATCTTTGAGTTAACTTCAGAGGGTTTCTCATGTTTGGGGAGCTGGGTCAGAACACACTGGTGGGAAAAGACTGCTCCATCTTACCCTGAATAAAATCCTTTTGTGTAACTTGGTGCATTTCATGTTACTACTTCATGACGTTATATTGTTGAAGTCCTAAGCAAACATAGCTGAGACCCAGTTTGGTGCAGTGGTGAAACCAGGGGACTGTGAGTTCTAGTCCTGTCTTAGGCATGAAAGCCAACTGGTTGACTTCGGGTCAGTCACTTTCTCTCAGGCCAATCCACCTCACAGGCTTGTTGTTGTGGGGGAAATAGGAGGAGAAAGGAGTATTGAGTAGTGTATATTTCCGCCATGACTTATTTATAAAAATAATAAGGGTGGGATAACAATCCCCAAAACACTAAGCTTTACCAGGGTTGAGCCCGGTGATTCCTACTGCCTTCTTTTCCTGCAACATCATCCCTTTCAAAAGCTCGGTTGTACATTCCCGGTTAGTCTATTACAAGCTGCCCTTTCTCTTCCTCTTGAGGCAACCATTGTTTCCAGAAACAAAGCATGATTTCAACTCACAGTCATGCTTCCGGCAGAAGAAGATAACAGAGCACTTCTTAGGGTGAAACAAAGCAAAATGCCACCTCTACATCTATGTGTAGCATCCCTCTCCTTCTGTACTCCAGACTGTATTCAAATCACTATTACTGTATACCTGAGGCTCCTAAACAACAATTGTTTACTTTTCATGAATTATGTCACCAGGCTCTGAACGGTTTGGTTAACACTTTAGCCCTAACATTACAAAGCTGAAAACCAAAGTGCTTTTAGAGAAACTTCTCCGTATCCAACAATGTGACAGATCAATCTTTCCAGATCAATCAATGATGCCATGGAATTATGGCAGATGACGACCAATCCATCACGAGAGTATAATACTGGAGAAGGTTGTGTTGAATTGCAATGCTTATCATCTCCCATCAATAATCTTGTAGATTAAGTACCATATTTTTTGGACTATAAGACACACTTCCCCCCCTAAAAGAGGGTGAAAACCTGGGTGCGTCTTATACACCAAATGTAGCCTCGCCCAGCCATCCCCACCCTTTGGCCTCTGCCTCCCAGCAATGTATCTCTTTGCAGCAAACAGTGCAGAGCCTGATTAGCACAAGCAACTGATTATCAGCTTCCCAAACATCAGCTGATTCAGGCTGCAGGCAGGCGGCATGTGCTAAAACTGAAAGTGAAACTAAAACTGCAAGAAGGCAAATTCTGGAAGGTAAAGGCAGAGGTAGATTTTTATTTTATTGTGCTAATCAGACTGCTGAAACTGGTTGTTTATTGTTTGCTGTAAGAAGGTTAGTCAATAACTATAAATGCCTATAGAATGTTCAAATTATTAGACTTTTTTTTAAAGACTGCTTAATTATTGTTCTAGACAACTTAACAAAATGAAGAAGCTTTTTAAAATAAATACTTGATTTGAAGAGGCCCAGTGCTATTGCATCTTCTTTTAAATAGCAGAGAATGATATATATTTCCAGAAAGCACATCAATTTTAACAGCATCTGTACAAGTATAGTCTGAAATATAACAGTGCCCTGTTGTAGTAATAAGATAAGGCAGATGAGTTAGACCCTGACTTAGTCATGTTTGGAGTAGATCTATTTAAATAATTGGGAGGAGAAAATTTTCTGGCATTAATATATTGCCATAATGTACATTTCTCCAATTCTTTGCTATTTCTATGGGTCAGACACACACGTACACATACACAGAAATGCACAGCAAACAGTGTATATTATCTGTACTGTTTGCTATTTGCTTGGAGGCAAATTGCTGGGAGGCAGATTTTTTTTCTTACATTTTTTTGGAAGGAGGAATCGGTTTCCTCTTAAACTTCATTTAAAAAGGTAAAGGTTCCCCTCACACATATGTGTTAGTCGTTCCTGACTCTAGGGGGTGGTGCTCATCTCCATTTCAAAGCCAGCACTGTCTGAAGATGTCTTCGTGGTCATGTGGCCGTCATGACTAAACGCCGAAGGCGCACCGAATGCTGTTACCTTTCCACCAAAGTGGTTCCTATTTTTCTACTTGCATTTTTATGTGCTTTCGAACTGTTAGGTTGGCAGAAGCTGGGACAAGTAACTGGTGCTCACTCCGTCATTCGAGGCTAGGGATTCGAACCACCGAACTGCCGACCTTTCTGATCAACGAGCTCAGCGTCTTAGCCACTGACCCACCACCTCTCTTTAGAAAGATGAAAATTGTTTCTTTTGTTTTTATCATAAACAACTAATGTGCTCTCTGCAGTCTACTGCAAACAAACCTTTTTATTGTCCTGGTCACCCATCTGGATAGCCCAGTAGAAATATTTGCATTCCTGTGTCTATATTTACCTCTCAGTTCTTTATAAACCTGGATTGGTTTGTCAGGTGTGATGAAAGCTGTGTGATTATGCTGTGTAAATACTGGCAGTTCTATCATTGTTTTGAATGCCTCTAGTACAGGTTTAAAGTGCCAGAAATAGTAAGGTCTCCCTCCCTCTCTTTCTTTCAGCCTGTCAGATTACTTTTTCTGTTGGGATATAAAATAGTTATTTAGCTCTGCAGACTGTTCTGCATCTTGTGAATGGAGAAACTCAGCAAAGTGTCTGGACAGCCATATTCACAAGATGTAGTTAACCAAAGCTGTTGCTGCTGCTGCTACTACTAATTATACACTTACATTCTTTATATCAGGTCTATTGGAATACATGGAATTTTGCAAAATAAATCTTGCAATATACAATAGCAAACATGTTGCAGAATAGTTGCTTGCCTTTCTGTACCCAGAAAATACCACTATCCTATAAATATAAATATAGCAGAGAGCTGTACTTAGAAGTCTTCTAGTTAGTTAGTAAATGGAATTTGAAATAAATTGCTGGGCTATTTTATTGTACATGTTAACAAAGTTAACATTCTGAAATAGATTTAGGTTACTACTTACTGTTGACTTACTTCACTTCTAGAAGACTGTAAGATAATATTGTGCTTAGACAAATCTTATTGTCAGGAGTATAAAAAAGAAAACACATTTTGCTCCCACTAAGATGCAGTGTATGGAAAGATTATATTAACATAGGCTTGGAAACATTTAAGGCTTATACATTAAGATGTGTTGGCTTTGAAGTGTCATTTTTACAATATTATTTAAACCAATTGAAAGAGCATTGGGAAAATTCTTCATTTTCTTCTCTAGCTGATTACATCATAGCTCAGAGCTACATTTCAATAAAAGTATATTTGTATTTTTCAAAACAACCTTTTATAAAAAACTTAAAATGACAAATAGCATACAATTGCATAAGTATATAGGAAGATCTCAGGAACCTTCTGTTTTAAGCTATGGTTAAAGTGATACTTTAGATGTAAATTTTGCATGTCAGTATTAAGCAGTTGTGAAAGAAATTAGGCTGTATAAATCAAGTTATAGAAGTGTATCAAATTTAATTTTCTGCTTTATTTCTTAAATTTAAGCATTGTCAAAAATACATGTTTTAGTCCTTGCCCATTTAGTAAATGAATGTAAAATGTACAGTTCTTTGCATATAAAACTAACAGTTTTATAAGACATAAGACAATTTCAGAGTCTTATTTCCCATCCTTCCAAATCAAAAAACTGCTCTAGTAATACTGTTAAATTTAGTTAACAATACTATACTTAGTTTTCAAAGTGCTTCCATAATAAAATGTGGCTGAATTGAAACCTAACCATTTTAATTCTCTTTAGCTGATATTAAAAAGTATAGCTGAGATAACATGCAAACTGCAAATCCTATCAGTGAAACCTTATATTTTATTTGGCTTGCTTATGCAAATCCTTTGTATTTCAGAAATGCAGTATTATTTGAATAAATGCATTGCTTGCTAACATATTGTTAAACTTGCTAACCTCAGTAGATGGTGCTAAATATATATCGAGAGAGATAAATTGATAGATTTTACATAAAGTCATTGAAGGTATGAAGAAGCTTTGTTTACAGTATCGTCAATTTATTTAAAAATAAGTGAATTTGGAGAATTCATTCTGACTTTCTTTGAAATTGATTCTGCAGCTATTTTTGCATGATAGTTACGTTGACTGAAGTATTACTCAGTGCAAAAAAACATTTGAATTACATTCCATACAGAGTGGTTTGACTGGCCATGAATTGGAAGATAGATTTCTCACATACAGACATTTTACTATCATAGTAGACTTTATACTGCCATGTAATGTTTACTGCAGAGGAAGACTAGATAGTTTGAGAGTTGGTAATGGGATATGGAGACCTTCACCTCTAGGTCATCTCTCTGAATGTAGCCCAGGTGGGTAGAAACCAGAAGTCATTAGTATCTGATGGCTTTCAGTTGGCCTATATGAAATGAATTGGTAGTCTCAGTCAGGTTCTTAGGAAAGAGGTGCTAATATCACAAAGCCATAATCACAGTTCTCATAAATTGATAACCACACGAAAGAAAGAAAAAACCAATGCTAAATGGACATTGATAGAGATAGCCTCTAATGTTTTGAACTGATCTTCTGGATTTATGCATAACTTATTCTGTCACCAGAAGTGGATATTTTTATATTCATTATCAACCTTCTGAATGCTTGCTTATTACTTCTTGCTGCATCAAAGATAAAAAGCTGCTATTTCTGTTCCTTTTGACAAATGATGCATATGCACGTGTATTGCTTGATCTCTTGACATTTAATTATTGTCTGCCATACCATCTGCCTACATCCAGGATCATCCAAGCAGACTTCTACTCAAGCTACAGGACTTTTCACATAATGGGACTTAAACTTGATCATCACCCCTGCAACCTTATACATTCAATATATTATACTAAGTGTCCCTTTGAATTCTTTGCATCATCCTACTAGATAGCTAAGTAACAGTCTTTTTGGGGATGTAATTGGGAGGGAGAAAAATATCTTTTTTCCTACTGATCTTGAAAATGGAAATTAAATCAGTGGTGTTAATCTCAATCAACACTTCCCAATCTTTTCCTGAAATTATTCCCCATTCTAACTAATCTTTCTTTTTACCCTCCCTGAAAAATAATTAAAAGTGAAAGTGAATTCTGATGGAACCTCCTACAGTGATAAATCAACCCTCATTATCTATATAAAATAGAAACAATGACATATAGAGAAACTTCACCAAATTAAATGGGGGGGGAAAGAATGACAAGACAATAATTAGACAAATTGCAGATAATCCTTGCTTTCAGTCATTCTGTGAGTGAAGTTACAAGGGTGTTGAAAAAGGAGAGTTATGATCACTCTTCAAAGTTGAGGTTGGCAACAATCTCCCTATAGTCACATGATTGTGAGACTGGTGTTTGGCAACTAGCATGCATTTACAACAGTCACGTGATCACCATTTGTGACCTTCACAGCTGGCTTCTGACTAGCAAAGTTAATAGGAAAGTCAAAAATGGTGACACATGATGAGGCACATAATGGTCCAGAATTATTCACTTAATGACTACAGCTGGAACTGATGTCATAAATCAGTGAGGTCATCCGATGTTTCACATAATGACCACACTGTTTAGCAACAGAGTTGCTGGTCCCAATTGGGTAAGTGAGGGCTGCCTGTATTTTATTACCAATAGGTGGTAACTTGTTATTCAGATCATCTGACTTTATGGTTAACAATGACAATTATTACAACCCTCACAAATTTAGTAATATCTAATAATAGCTATAACATCAATTGTGATAACATTATTTACAAATTCAATGTATGTCCCTGTTTATGATTGGGAAGAAAGAGACTGGAGATTCTGTCAAAGAGTTAATGTATAACCTTGACTCAAGGTTATACCGGTACATGATTGCATGTTTCTCCATACACTCATAGTCCTCTTAACTTTCGTTTCCATTTTAAGATTACTCCCAGGGGGTTGCTATCCCCATTGGAAAAGAGTAAATTAAACTCTAGGTATATATAGGTATACTAGCTACATATAGTTTGTGCCTTGTTATCTTTGAGATATCTTTCATAATTTTCTTATAATGAGAGTTAATAGAAATATATTGTCAGCTGTTTTGTCTTATCTAGATAAACTCTTACTTGTTTTGGTCTCAGTTTTTTTTTTATTAGCGCGTGTTTACTTTTTTTGATCTGCTTTTTATCAACTTGCATAGTTTTTGTGCCATTGCATTAATTATATTTATGTATGTTTGCTGTAAGCCTCCTTAGGGCCATTTTGTGAAAGGTAAATGTACATTAAATTACTGCATAAATAATACATTGATGACTAATTACTTTCTAAAATAGAAACTCCGTCTATGTGTCTTCTTTCATGGCTTTCTTTGTTCATGCCTATTGTCCTGTGATCTCAAAGATCAGAGGTTACCTTACACAATAGCCTCCAACATCCTGATGCTGCACAGATGTGTTTGGGGATTAAATATTCTCAGAATTCCTACCCAGAAAGGTCTTTCTGTATTCATTCCAGGCAGCTGTACCAAAGAACCTCCTTACCTCATTTAACTAGGATCTCTCAAACAGCTTCCACACTTGCTTTCCCATCACATTCTGTCTGTTTTAACCCACAAAGTGGAGGATGCCACGACCTAACAACTAAGCCTCTTTACTGATATGATAGCAAGGATTGCAAGGCCCTGTCCCCAAAGTGCAACTGCCAACACACATTCTGTCATTACAGAATGCGGGGAGAGAAAAAACGGAAGTCTCATATCAACAGTGGTGTGTCATAAACCAATTATCTACTAGCTTGAGTGTACATCACAAAAACAGTATTTAACTAGATTAGAAAAATGAATTTATATTTGGCTGATGTAACTGATATTTCATCTTTTGGTCCAAAGAAGTAGCAGACAATTAGTAAAAAATATAGATTACATAATAAATAAAAAGGAAAGGAAAGGAAAGCTTATGAGTACAAAGCAAACCAATAAAAACGCAAGACCAAAACCAAATAAAACCAACCTTAAATGCCAAAAACTTGCTTTGAAGAAAAATGTTTACCTACCAACATAACAATTAAGAAAGAAAACAGCCAATTCTCTTGGCAGGGATTTTGAAGCTGGGAAAAAACTGCTAAGGAATTCTCACTTCTCTTTTAATATGTTCCAATAGTTACACCAGGACTAAAAGGACTAAGGAGCTTAGTTAACAAATGTGCATATACTGTGATGTTACTTCCCATCATGTACTGTGTTTAAGTTATAGGCTTTGCCAGATGTGAAAAATGCCCTGTGATAACAACTAGCTTAACATCTCTACTTGTATAATGTGAGTGCAAGCTGTAAAAATTTGCAGCTTGTCTGCAACTATTAGAAATGGGTTTGTTCTCTTCTTATGAATTTCTGCATCAGGAGGCATCTGCATACATGCATGCCTCTTCTGAGTTTTTCTCTGGTTGACTCACTTCTGCATCTCTTGCCTTCCTGTAAGTTCTTGGAATCTGTGGGAAAGGGAGCTCCATGTGGAATAAGGTTATATTCTTTTGGAAATGACTTGCAAATTCAAGGGATTATGGTATGAGCAAGGGCTTTATCATGTCTTTCGAATTATGATGTACGAGGCAAACATGTATGACATAAATAGTGTGTGCATGCACAGTTTTTTTTACTTTATATTATGCAAATGTGGCCTGTCAAACTGCTTAGAAACCCTCCTATTTCTCCTGGTCCTTTGGAGAGCTTCAGATGCTTTCAATCAAGGTATTCTTTTTTACCATTGGTTAGGGTTGGACCTTGGAAGAAATTGCAGAGCTTCTGTTCCTTCCCTGTGGGCCAAATTCAGCAAATGATACTGAGGAAACTACTGTTCGACATCTAAGCACTGATCTGTAGTGTTCCACAGGATTGTGTTTAGCATTTACATGAAACCACTAGGCTAAGTTGTTTGGAACACAGTGTTCAGTTTGACAACAATGCCTTGATCTTCTGCCCCAAAGGAAACAATCACTGCTCTTGAACTTTGTACAATTTTCTTAATCGGTAACTGAAGAAGGAACTGAAATTAAATCCAGGCAATAAAGATAAGAGGAAAAGTAGATTTAAGGACGGCAGTCCATTGTGTTTTGGTTGAAGTTCTTTTCCCCTGAACAAGCAGGTTCACAATTCAGATAACTCCATCGTCAACTTTCACTAGATTCTCAGGTAACAGGGCAAGAAACAAGTCTGTATAGATATATATGGCTAGTGTATCTGTCAGCGTTCCAAATATCATCCCTAAACAGATCATATTCCAAAGCAAAGCATTCCTCAAAGTTCCAATTTATTAGGAGAGACATGTTGGCACAAACTGTTGAAATCCAAATCTGAAGATTTACAGGTTTCCACCCCTCAGTTGAAAGTTCAAGACCCTGCCCTCACACCCATAAGTCCATCACATGGTCCAATCTCTCTCTGCCATGCTGGCAGGTTCACCAACCTCGTTCCGGTTTGGTGTGAAGACAAAGGATGACCTTGGCTTACTAGAAGGAATGTAAACATGACCACATGTCTCCAACTCCACACGATGCCACCTCCCATTTACCCACAACAGAAAAATGCATAGTAAAATAGCTGAAAGTGTGGCAGGCCAAAATGCAGGCCTGACAGTACGCACAAAGTACACACAAAGTGCACGCGTGGACACAGTTCATCCCTGAGCGAACTGGCAGTAAGAAGATCTGGAACCCACCTCTTGGTATGATGTTCCAAAGTAAGGCGCCACAGGAAAAAAGGCTCTGTCTACTCCTGGGGCCTACCAGTTACAATTCCTTGGCTGATGGGATCTAAATATGACCCTTCGGCTGAAGCAAGTGAGGTGAGCCAATCCCATTGGCATGAGACAGTTCTTTGGGTAAATAAACTGTAGGTATATGTGTGCTAAGATAGACTTAAGCAACTCTCTTTTCCTACAAAATCAAAATTGTTTGGATTCTGAGGCAATTACTGCAGTTTTGTGTTTGCAGCCCTGGCAACCTTCTTTTTAATGTACTTGGATCTGGATAATAAGACTAAATTAATGAGATAGAAATCCCAATATTTTCTCTGGAGAGGGATCCCTCAAATGCACTCTCCTCACATACCTGAAAGTTCATGTCAATCTTGAAGAGCCACCAGAAAAATCCCTGCCCTTGTTTATAAAGGAATGAGTTTATTACATAATTCATGCTCACTACAAATCAAGATCTTCTAGGGCAGGGGTCTGCAACCCTAAACACTCAAAGAGCCATTTGGACCCGTTTCCCACAGAAAAATACCACACTTGGAGCCACAAAACCTGGGTGGCCGTGGTCAAGTCGATGTCACTAACTCCCACTCAGTCACATGACTCCCTAGTCAGGCCTACCAAGCAACAAAACCATCCTCTCTCTATGTCTCCCCCCCTCTTTATCTCTCTGCCCCCTCTCTGTATCTGTCTCTCTCCC
>JANHFT010009296.1:280407-292674 GCA_032467955.1 Pseudoxenodon macrops
CCAATTAAAAACAAATATTTACAAATCTGGCCCTATTTAAAATCCCTTTTAAAAAAAGTTAAAAATCACATTTCTGTAAAGCCAGCCCTGCCCGATGGAATAACAAAGTCTTAAGGGAGCGGCGGAAGGCCCGGAGATCAGGCAGTTGACGTATTCCTGGAGGGAGCTCATCCTTCCTTCCTCCTGCCTGCCTCCCCCCCACCCTCCTTCCTTCCATCCCCTTGCGGGGTGGATTCAGGGCAACTGAATGCAGCTGAGTGTTGACTGGCCGGATGCTGATCCTGTCACCAATGAGGAGTTATATTCAGCAGATATATTCTCGTGCCCACAGAGAGAAATACCTGCCTCTACCAAAGGTGGGGTTGAGGCAGATTCTGACCAGTTCTGGGAGAACCGGTAGTGGAAATTTTGAGTACTTCGGAGAACCAGTAAATACCACCTCTGACTGGCCCCGCCCTCATCTGTTTTCTGCCTCCCGAGTCCCAGCTGATTTGAAGGAAATGGAGATTGTGTAGTATCCTTCCCCCAGGAGTAGGGAGGTAATGGAAATTTTACAGTATCCTTCCACTGCCACGCCCACTAAGCCACACCACACCCACTAAACCATGTCCACCGAACCGGTAGTAAAAAAATTTGAATCCCACCACTGCCTTCTACCTAGGATCGAACTTACAACCTCCTGATAGTGAGGCGAGAGCTCCACCTCTAAGCCACCACTCTGTTGTTGTGACTTCAATGAATGGTTTAAGTCAAGGACTTCCTGCATGTTCTTGTCCTCATACCATGAAACAGGTGTTGGTCAGCTCCTCAAAACTCCTCTATGATGCTTCAACACACCCAATCAAAAAAGGGAAGAAGATGGCGGCCATCAAGGGATTACTCTCGTGACCTTTTACAGACATCCTCCCTGAAGAGACCTAGGCTCATAGTCCACGGATTTGGCTTTTCAACGAACCACCGTTGTTGGAAAAGGCAGGGTTGATCCCACCAATCTTACCTGTGTTCGTGAGGTATGGTCGAATTCCAGGCTTGGCATTCGATGCCGCTTTTGGTGACCGATATGTTTCCCTTGTAGGTCGCCCCTTTCCCAATGATGCAATTGCGAACGTAGTCTGTTAGGATCAACGAAACAAAAGGCAAAAAAAGAAGGTCAACGTTTTCTGAAGGGCAGGTAAACAAACGTAGCAGGGGGTCGAGGCCTTGAAATGTCTGTTTCAGTCCATTTCCGATGGTGTTACACCTAGTGTTACACCTCTTTTCTCCTCCTCCTCCTCCTCCTACTCTGTCATGTTTCCTCCTCCTCCTCTTTCTCCTCCTCCCATCTTCTCTCCTGTTTCTTCCTCTCCCTCTTCCTCTCTCGTTTCTTCTTCCTGCTCCTCCCCTCTTCTTTCCTCTTTCCTCCTCCCTCTCTTCTTCCTCTTCCTCCTCTCCCCCTCCTCTCATGTTTCCTCTTCCTCTTCTTCCTCCTCCTCCCCTCTTCTCTCCTGTTTCCTTCTCTCCCTCCTCCTCCCCCTCTTCTCTCCTCCTTCCCCCTCCTCCTCCTCCCAGTGAAGATGTTACCAAGGTGAATAAGGAAACATCTGCAAGAAAACACCCGAACTTAGAGAGCACCCAGGACCCTACAGTTCAACCCTGAGCAAGCAATATTTTCTTTGAATGATGGAATGAAATGAGCATCAGAGGGAACAAGGAAAACCCTCATCCACCTGATCCTGTCACTCACAGTCCCACCTGCATTGCATAATCACAGGAAACTCTTGTCCAACCAAAACAAAATTGGTCATCCGAGTGAGCCGCTTTACGTACCTTTCTTTTCATAGAGAATGAATCCGTTGTCATGTTTCTTCCTGACTCCATTTTCTAGGCTAGTAAAAGATAACCAATGGCAACGTTTGGCTGTTTTGTCAAATGTGAAAGCCCTGGATAGGAAATAAAAGAAATTGCAGAGTTAACATCTACAAGGATATGTGGATTTCATTGTTACCATAACTAGAAGGCCGAAAATCTCACAGTCTAGATGAAAGTAATTTAACTTCACGTAAAATCTTCTTCTATTATTCCTATTTTTCTTCTTCTCTTTCTTCTCCTCCTCCTCTCTTCTTCTTCCTCCTCCTCCTCTTCCTTCTTCCTCTCCTTCCTTCTCCTTCTCCTTCTCCTCCTCCTCTTCTTCTTTCTTCCTCTTCCTCCTCTTCCTTCTTCCTCTCCTTCCTTTTCCTTCTCCTTCCCCTTCCTTCTCCTCCTCTTCTTCTTTCTTCCTCCTCCTTTCTTTCCTCTTCCTCCTCCCTCTTTCTCTCCTTCCTTCTCCTCCTTCCTCTTCTTCTTCTTTCTTCCTCCTCCTCCTCCTTCCTTTCTCTCCTTCCTCCTCCTTCCCCTTCCTCCTCCTTCCTTCTTCTTCTTCTTTCTTCTCCTCCTCCTCCTCCTTCTCCTCCCTCTTCCTCTTATCTGTCCTTCCTCCTTCCTCTTCCTCTTCCTCTTCCACTTCTTTTCTTCTCCTCTTCCTCCTCCTTTCTCCCTTCTCCTTCCTCTTGACTGAAGAAGAACTAGCATTTTCATTGAGATTCAAGTTTGGTACAAACAAATGTAGGATCTTACCAGGCCAATAAGATTTTTGCTACGTTCAAAAAAAATATGTACAATAGGTTACAGTAGGCCAAACGGCTCCAGATCCATCAAGTCTTTGCTCAGCTGATGAAAAGCCTGAAGTTTTTCTACTTTCTTTGAATAAAAGACGTTCCACCTAACAAGACTTAGAAAACACAACTTGAAGAATGTAAACAAGCGTAGTTTTTTTGAGGGGCTTCGCTCCAGCTGGACCCAGTAGGAAGGACTGTGCTGATGAGAATATAATTTATGAGCAGGGGAGGTCGTAGTGATTTATCATCGGGGGTTTTGACTCTGATTTCAAAAATGATTACATGGAAAGGAAATGGTGTGTTGTGTTTTTAAAAAAAAAAACTAAATTCTGCACAAGAGTAAGCTGTGTGGGAGTAGAAAAATGTTACCAATAACTGGTAGAGCCTTTATTACCCTTCACTTCTTCTGCGTCCCAACCAATTAAGTATCAGTTACATCACAAACAACTTCTAGATGGAGCCCAGAATCTGTCATACTCAAAGAAAGTTGGAGAATCTCAAGCTTTTCGTTCCACCCCCTCATGAAGTCAATATTATAAGCAGAGAAGTATTTGTTACTTCCACTTGGAACAGAACAAAGCTATAGGCTTCGTTTTCATTTTTTTAACCATGAAACGGTTGAAAACCCAACTTTTCCAACAATCCATGCAAGGAGTTCTAAGTAACATCTTCAGCGGACTTTTGGGAAGGTCCGTGTCGGTGTTCTGACCCAGCTGCTGGACCAAAGAACACAGCACAAACAGCATCCAAACAAACCTTGTTTAATATGAACATACTACTAATTAGCTGCCTTAGCAGTTGTTCTATAGTTCATGAAATGATTAATCTGTCTTTTCAGTGCAATAGTCCAAACAAAACAAGACCACAATTCAGACGAAGAGCCTTTGTGATAACCACCCGAAATCTTACTGTGATGGCAAAATGCCCAGGAGTAATTGGCAGGAAATCTTGATGACTTTACAACCAGAGCTGAACAGGATTTTTAGCAATCAAACACAAGACATGGAAGGAACGAAGTTGTTTCCTGCGAAGTTGGTCAGTCCTTTTCCTTATTTAAATAGGCTATGGGAATGGCCAATTATCCCCAAGTCTTACTCCTGAGTAGTTCTTCTCCTCAGGAGCTAGTACTGCCTTTTGGCAGCTCTGCACATGTGCGCGTTGAGAACAGGCTCCTCCTCCTCTTTTTCTTCTTCTTCCTCTTCCTCTGCACTCCTGACAGCCTCTGGAGGTTCTGAAGGCCCTGGCTGAATCCCTGCCTCTGGCACCGAGTCTTCTCCGGCCTCCTCACTGTCCGACTCTGGTGTCAGCTGCACAGGCCGCTGGCGAATCACCACACCAGCCTCCTCGCTGTCTGAATCAGTCACCAGCTGCACAGGCCACTGGCGGGCCACAACAATGGGAGGGCAGAAGTGGGTTGTAAATCTTCTCACTGCCGGTTCGCTCAGGGGCGCGCTGCAGTGCTTGAAAGCAAGATGGCGGCACCTATGGCGCCACAAAAAGAACTGGCTTGCGGGCCTGGCAGGCCCGGTTTGCTAACAGTTCTACCGAACCGTGTCAGTAAGTTACTAATGGTTCAGTAGAACTGGACCAAACTGTTAGCAATCCACCTCTGTGGGAGGGTCACATCAAGTGAGAATCCAGTGATGGGTCAGGTGTGGGTCACATCAAGTGAGGGTCTTGTGATGGATCTTGTAGTGGGTCACGTCAAGCTTCAGGTGTGGGTGTGTCAAGTGAGGGTCTTGCGATAGGTCAGGTGTGAGTCACATCAAGTGAAGGTCATGTGATGAGTCTTGTGATAAGGAGATTACCTGAGATCAGGGTCATTGGGAGGGGAACGGCTGATGTGTGCATGGGGGGTGGGGGGAGGAATTGCGTGGGTTGGTTGAGGGTCGGTGCCATCTCTGGTTCGTTGTGTGGGTTGATTTGGATTCTGAGGGGTTCGTAGGCTAGTTGTTGGTCAATGTGTCTGTTGTTGGGATGGCTGGTGAAGGGCCCGGGCTTCCATGAACTCATGAGCATGTGGCGGGCGGTAGCTTGATCTAAGATTTTTGCATCGCTCCAATCAAACCGGTGTCGTGTGGTGTCATTTGTGGGTAGAAATGAAGGATTCGGGATTGTGGTGTTTTGACGTCTGGTTGGTGTTCGTGGATCCCGGTTTTCAACTGACGCAATATCTGTCCCACAGGTAGAAGGATGACAGAAACAATCGACCAAATCAACGGTACAACCAATTCTACAAACCTTTATCCTACACTCAACCTACAGACATTCACCACCGTTGCAACCTGGTAGCTTTGTACCACTCCTTAACCAGAAAGGGACCTCAAAAGAAAATCCGAGTCATGTAGAGATAGAATGAAGATCACATGAAGTGTTAATACCACTTTATAAGGCCTTGGTAAGGCCACACTTGGAATACGGCATTCAATTTTGGTCGCCACGATGTAAAAAGGACATTGAGACTCTAGAATGAGGGCAGAGAAGAGCAACAAAGATGAATAGGGGACTGGAGGCTAAAACATATGAAGAACAGTTGCAGGAACAGGGCATGTCTAGTTTAATGAAAAGAAGGATTAGGAGAGACATGATAGCAGTCTTCCAATATCTCAGGGGTTGCCACAGAGAAGAAGGATTCAAGCTATTCTCCAAAGCACCTGAGGGCAGGACAAGAAGCAATGGATGGAAAGTAATCATGGAGAGAAGCAACTTAGAACTAAGGAGATTTCCTGACAGTTAGAACAATTAATCAGTGGAACAACTTGCCTCCTGAGGTTGTGAATGCTCCAACACTGGAAGTTTTAAAAAAGATGTTAGATAACCATTTATCTGAAGTGGTGTAGGGTTTCCTGTCTATGCAGGGGGTTGGACTAGAAGACCTCTGTCCCTTCCAACTCTGTTATTCTATTCTATTCTATTCTATTCTATTCTATTCTATTCCAGAATGTGGAGGTGCTAGATTGACTATTTCATAAGTGAAGAAAGCTAATTATTAACTGCTGCCAGATACCACCATCCAATAGTGAAGTTTCACTATGATGTATTAGAAGATACACATGATTTGGCTCTAGAATACCATTGTTTTCTTCTTTGCTGTTACTGATCTACTTCTTTGTCTCCTCTCTCTTGATTGAGTCATCTCCTGAGAACAGTTGACCAAAACATGGGAACAGCCTGAAATGGTACCTAAAACTGTAAATGGCTAAGGACATGTTGTTTGAACAGGTTCTAGAAACAATCTATAAAGACATGCTGCTATAAATTTAAATAAAGGAGGACTAGACTGCTAAGATAACGAGGCTGGGTATGGTTCAATATTTAATTAAATATTTACACATAATTTGGTGTGTGTGTGTGTGTTTACCAAGCCATACCAATTCATCAGCTACAATGACCAATGCATTTTACATGCCCCAATAATACCTGATAGAGACCGTGTATTATTAAAGTATTTTGCAATCTGCTGCAATGCCTATGACAAAAAATATCCCACTATTGTGAAGTAGAACTTTTGATGAGGGTTTTTCTTTTCATGTTTAGACAAAATTTGCTAACCAGCACTTTTCTTCCACGGGTTCTAGTGCTGCTTCTTGAAGGGGCAAAATTGGCTCTTATCTTCTGTATGACTTCAGTTATTTTTAAGACCACCCATGGTGAAAATGACTGGCACCATGTGGGGAACACCATACAAATTGCTTGGCAGACATGTGAATACTACTTCTGATAAGACTGAATGAGATAAGATTGTACATTGCCTTCTAATGGCATAAATTGTGGCTAGGATGTCCTTGGCATATATTTCTTCAGGGATAAACTTATCCGTAGAAAAAACCCAGGATCCTGTTCAGTCTTTTCAAAAGTGCTAGACAGGTAGATGCCCAGCAGTGTTCTTGCCGAAACTTTGAATGCTGGCTTTGTTTTTCATTTTGTAACATAGATGATTTCATTCTGATAAGAACAGAGTTCCGCATTTGGATACAAACTGTTATTGTGGCTTCTGAACAGCAAAGGAGTAGTTGTTCTGAGTGTGTAATTGTTGTTAAGAACTCAGAAAAGAAAAGAAAACCCCTTTGAAGAATTATATCAAAGTAGAATAAAATGCAGTCATTACTGCAAGGGAAAAAGGACTCCAAATCATTCTCTGATTTACTGTTTTCCTCCCTCCCTCCCTTCATACTGGGTAATGAAACATAACTGGCTGTTGCTTTACTTATAAGCCTTACAATCTGTTGTGTTGACAGTTTTTAAGTTGCCTGTTGGTATGTCACATATTTTTAATATTTTAATTTATTATAAAATTATAAATATATACTTTATATATGTGTGTGTGTGGTAGTACACACATACACACACACACACATATATGTATATACACACACACACACATATATGTATACACACACACACACACACACACACATATACACATATCATATATAAAATACAATAAAATATGTTATATTATAAAAATGAATTTTAGGTGAGATGAAAGAGATGTTCCAGAGCAAAAGAACAGTGGCTAAGTGAATCTATCAAGCAGATAGATTAAGAGGTATTACATTTTAAAACTAGATTATTGGATTTAGAAGTTACAAAAGAAAAATGGTTTAAGGAAAAATGCTATGACTGAATAAAGTCTAATTTGCTTTTTTATTATCCCGTGAGCTAGGCATGTAGACCAGAGTAGGTAACTGTTTCCATATTCAACTCCTTTCCCCTTTATCCTTTTAAATAGAAAACATGAAATAACTGAGATGTAAGAATTGGAGTTTAACTATATTCTAGTATGGATTACAAAAATCCAGAACAGAATCTAAAAGTGTACGTTTAGATTAGGAATGAAGTGATACAAGATTTATTTCAGGAATTAATGTTACCACATAAAGAAAAAACCGAGAGTGAATGCTTATCAGTATTTTGTGTTTTCTGTTTTTTTTTCCAAAGAAAAGACTGTACATTATCATAGCAATTATGAGGCAGCAGGGCTATGTTTGGTTACACAATTGGTATTGTATTTTCCTCAGTTATCTTTCTTTTGTGCAATTATAAATAACAATATGAGTGATGGCACTTCTACCTGATGACATGTAGGTTTCTTTGAATTAGATTTTTCCCCCTTTAGTGTCATAATCACATTTTCAAATTTGGTTGTATATGTGATTGTTCCCTTATTATAATTATTATTATGCTAGTAAGATTGGTTGTAAAACACAACAAAAAATAAAAAGTGTATCAAAGGACCAGATAATTGGCTTGTGAACTCCAATGATTACATGCTAAAAAGAATAAATCTTGAGGTAGTCTTTAGAAATATTCTGAACTTCTCAGATCTACAAGGGAAAATATCTGTTCAACTAAATTTGCTTTCAAACAAAATATAATGGTACCATAAAACTGTCAGTATAAAAATCCTCTACAAATAGATTGTTATTTTTTACTTTTTTACCTATATAAAAATTATATTATTTTATATGAAGAAGGTATAATAGCATATTAGATTTCAAAACTCTCTGTTGTGTATTATTTCTGACAGTCTTTTTAAGGGCACTAAAATTCCAATAATTCAGTACAGAATTGAAGTTGATTCAAAAGAAAAATTTAATATACTGTGCTTACCTGCCAGTTTCAACATAATTTCATGGCACTGAAATAGTTTGACACATTGAAATATAAAGTGCATTTGTCATATCTATCGCTAGATATTTTAGGTGATTACATCTAAAAAAAAATCAGTCAAAGTAAAACTTATGCTGGCCTGTATATATTACATCAAAATCTTATTTGAAGCATGACAAGTGACAAACAACTCTTAGTAATAAAAAAAATTCTGCAGTTTGTTCTCTAATGATTCAACACAAAATAACAAAATTACCTAGAATGTAAATAATTATCAAATTAAAGATCAGCATCATATTTTGTTGAGACAATGCAACCAAACACAATCCTCTGTGTTTTCTGGCTGAGATCTCTCCTTTATTATTTTTGTAAATGCCTCAAGGTGGCAAACATGCCTAATACTATTTTCTACTTCTGTTTTCTTCACAATAACAACCCTGTGAGCTGCGTTGGACTACTAATATAGCATTTTGTAAAGTATAATTTTATTATAAATTTCATATATGTCACAGTAACCCTGTAAAACATCTTACAGTTGCTTTTGATAATTACTTTGCTTTTGTGGCTGGATTATTGTGCATTTAATTCATTAGTTATTTTCATCTGAAGTAACTTCAACTTCTAGGTAATAGTGTATGGTTTTAGGGTGATGATAATTATGTTGTCAAACTTGCTGATTTCAGTGTATGAAACTGGCAGGTACATTGACTCTACATTGTGAATTAACATGATTAGCAGTTAGTATAGTTTAAAAAGTTCTACTAGGTAGCTAATATGAATAATTTATGAATAATCTAATAGCCAATGAGAAAATGAATAAATCCTAATTTGAGAAATGATGGAAATTCTCTTCATTTACCTGGCTAATGCCTTCTTCAAAGCCTTCAACAGATATTGCTGCTCTTGTCTGCATTATTAAATCAGTGTCATATTGCATATTCTTCCCCTTTGGGGTGTGTGGATTACACTATTATACACGCTGGAAAGGTTTGGGAATATGCTTTCATTAATTTGACATTCCTTGAGTCCCTCCGCTATCCCACTGACCAACTCACTGAAAATAGTATTGGTGACAAGAATAGTCACAATCTGAAGTCCTTTTGCCTGAGAAATGTATGCTCTTTTCATTTAATATAATTTAAGATCCCTGTTTATGAGGTCAAGCGAGATACGCTGGCTAGAGAATGTATGCACAGCAATAGAACGTATGCACAATCCAATAATCATTTATCAACAAAATCTATTCCAGAGTAGAAAAGTTAAAACTCGGCATCCTAGTGTTAAACTTCATTTCCATCACTGTACTGGAAATATAATTAAAGTAGATTAAATTTTATAAATGAAGTCTACAAGGTAAGAGATGTGCTAATGAGCTGCCTGCAGAAGGATATTATGTTTTAAATGTGCGGGAGAGGGTGAGAGAGACTCATGCTGAATTTAGTTAATAGTTGATATTTATCTATCTACTAATAAAATAGTTAATAAATGAATATATTATTAGAGCAATATTACAGATTACTAAAATGTCTCATTGCCTCTTCCATATGTGTACTGTAGTTCCTATATGCAGCTGGCAAAACATCATTAAGAACTAGGAGGATTAGTTGAGAAGATCTTCTGGGTTCAATCCAATGAATTAGTATTTGGGAAATTTTAGAACAAATACAAGTTAATCTAATTTCAATAGGTGATTCTGGCGAAGTGGTTTATAATGTTACTTTTTTTTTTGCTTCAGTTCTTTTAGTATAGAGCTTGGGATTGATTATAAAGAAATACAATTTTTGAATATAATTCCCACCGCTATCCATTCGATATCAACACTTTAATTTTCCACTTTTACTTGGTGGGATGTTGCTTGAAGAAAAATGTAAGCATTGTTTAGCCGTATAGATAAACGGCATGTGAAAAAGCATATTCAAGCACTTTGCATTATACGTAGTTTATATTAGCAAATGATTTGTAGCATATACTAGATGAAAAAGCACTACATGGTCAGTTTGTGCTGCAAAGTTCTGCAAGCTGCCAAAAGGTACACTTTTGTCAAAAAGATAAACAATAGTCACTATGAAGGCTTGGAGTAAATGAAACTTGTGGTAGGAGCAACACATCAATGCAATTTTTAATTCAAATCTTTCTGGAACTGTGTGAGAGCCTTTCTACAACACAAAATCAGTGTTTGAATTTCTGGATCCTACACTTCCTGAGATTCACAACCAGCCTGGGCATGCTGGCTGGGAATATTGGGAGTTGTAGTCACAACATATATGAAAAATAAAAAAGATTTGACAGACTTTTTTCATCTTTGACAAAATCAGCACTCTGCTTCTCTGCTAATTAGGTATTGTAACATTAATTTTAATTTCATGTATGCCATTTTTCTTTTCAATCTTCTCCCTGATTAAACAAATAAATGCCCACCTTTATTGAGGACCTAAATTAATTGGGGATGCTAAATTCATTATTCATTATTAATAATAATTATTAATTTATTAAGCCAGAGGCATCTGTAGGGGTTCAAGGTAGATGCAAATAAGAGATGAGTCATGACATCAGCAGGCAAATGATAACTTGCACCAGGTACCATGATGTGATTATGCAATTGTGTCATTTGTCTGATGAAATTATGACATAAATATCATTTGGTATCCTTCTAGCTTATTACGGATACATACACTTGAAGAAAAATAATTCACAATAATCAAATGAATGGATGAGTTTCCTCCTTTTTATCAAAAGCACAATACAACTTTTTTTCCCCATGGGAAATAAAGCATTTCCCCCCCCCAACTAGTGTTTATTCTACTCTTGAGAATTTTTGCAAGACAAAGTTTTGACCAAAACTACATTTTATGAAAGTATATTATGTAACAGTTTTCCTTCAGAAGCCAGCATTATTTTTATTAAGAAATATATGTTCTTCCCTACAATTATTGCCTTGTGTATCAGGCTGTTAAATTGTTTGCTTCGTGACATTTTGTTCTAAAGATGTTTTGCTGACCTTTCAGATATTCTGAGTTTCTTAGAAAAATTCTTCATTTTTATCATTGAAATCCAGTTTTCAGTTTTATTTAATTGTTATGAGAGAGGGTTGGTTACCCCCTCCTTAGCAAAGCAGTTCCTTTGATATTTTAAAAAAAAAGTCAGTGTCTGGGTTATAAGCATTTTCTTGGCTACTTTTAAAAGGAAATCTTCTTCATAGAAAGGGAAATAAAATAGAAGAATTTGCATAACAGCACAGTAATTTAGCCTATTTGCTACTTTTTTGTAGGAGTTACAATCATTTGGTGTTTTTATATTCATAATTATATGCATAATTTATGTGCAATCACAGTTATGCAAAAGCACAGGAAAATAAGAATCTGCTGCTTTCATTTGCAGTTGCTTGGAAATAGGCTTGAATGAAACTTTCAAACAAAAGTTGCTGGACCTTTTTGCAGAAAATAAGTCCAGAAGGCTGAGCTTAATATAACATGTGGCAGGTGGCCTGCATTTGCCTGGAGAATTCCTCTAGGGCAAGACAGCTCAGCAAACACATAAATCCTTTTTTCTGTTATCTAGTAGCTCATTTAGTTGCCATGGGGATCTTATTTATGCAGCAGCTCCTCTCCAGTTTGGTTTGTGCCTAAAGTTTAACTGTACAGCTGTTATGGTAAATGATACATGGCAATATTTTTTAAACATTGCCTCTTTGAACACCTTCCTCCTGACTTTTGCTTTTCAGATATCAAAATGTCTATCTGATCATAATGAAGTATTGTTTGCCGGAAAGCTTCACATGTTAACTTAAGCAGTAACTGCTGACTACATCACATAATTTGTAACTTGGTTAGGAAAAGAAACTTTCTTTGATGTATTTTGAGATAAAATCTTCTTATAGATGAAAAAATTTAAACTGAAATAAAGCAAATCCCAATTCTTTATATATGGAAGACCAAAAACATTTCTAGACAGGCATGCTGAATCCAACTATATCTTATGTACGTCTGTACATCTGTCCATTCACTCATTCATCCACCCATTC
>JANHFT010009298.1:7142-32444 GCA_032467955.1 Pseudoxenodon macrops
CACGGAGAAGCAGAACTGTCTCTGTGACGTCACCAGCAGCCTACTACCTACTCAGTAGAACCGGTCCGAACCAGTAGAAACCCACCTCTGGATGTTACCCATATAGCTCCCCCAGAAAAATTGGTAGTAGTAGGCACAATGATAATAAATGCTGAAGGAGGTAGAAGTGATGACCCATTCTAATTATACAAGTAACATTAATTGTACAGGTATATCTAACTGTAATGTTCATTGTGTTCTTTTACAATCCATATTGGAGTCTTGTAATGGATTAAAGAGGAATAAGAAGGGAGAAAGTTCATCTGGCAGAATTTACCTACAATTTACAGGCATCTGGTGGCACAATGGGGCTCAAGGTTGACTCAGCCTTTTATCTTTCCAAGATTGGTAAAATGAGGATCCAAATTGTTGGGAGCAATAGGCAAAGAATACTGATATTCTAAATCACCTAGAAAGTGCTGTGAAGTGCTATGAGGCAGTATATAAACCTAAATGCTATTGCTATCTATCTGGATTCTTCTAGTTGATCAGAACTTTACTTGTCCCATTAAAAGACTTCACTTCTTTTATCTCCATACAGTGCTGAGTGCTTGCTTAGAATTCATGTTACTGGTATTCTTTGTTTCTTTCTTTTCTTTTTTCCCTAGTAGCCTTTCTATTAGCTATATATTTTGATCTGAAAAAAAGCTTTGAGAAGGTTGTTCCCTCATGATATTCTTACCTGGAATTTAATGGAAGTGTGCAATACTGCAGATTGCCGGAAAAGTGATGGTAAAATATAACATCAGGAAGACTATAGAACTGTTTCATACACCATCTAACTAAATTGAAGAAGCCACACAGGGGAAGAGACATTTTTGACATTGGCATTTATTTTGGGGAATTTATTGCAATTTGGGCAAGTCAACCTCAGCCATGAGCTCCAAAGACTCATTATGAAAAGACGCCATCTTTTCATTCATAGTGATTTGACTGGGGTGTAGAATATATAGATTTACAGTTTTAGTTGGAATACCCTTTGCGTTCTAAACGAGTAGATGGTTGCATATTAATATTTTTTGTGGATTGTAATTATTTAGCAATTTTATTACTCTATTTCACGATGATGTAGCAGAAGTCCCACTGACACAGAGGTGGGTTCCTACTAGTTCTATCCGGTTCTATAGAACTGATAGTAACTCCGTGATGACATCATGAAGCCGGTTCTGATGGTGTCTCCGTGGGTGCCGCCATTTTGGATTTTTGCTTCTGTGCATGCGCAGAAGCTATTTTTTTATTGCCATGCATGCGCTCGAGGCACGACCCGGAGCGAACCTGTAGTAAGAAGATTCAGAACTCACCTCTGCACTGACAGTGTTTTCTACCTGAAAGGTGGGCTACAAATTGCTGAAATGTAATAACTGAATACATCATTGAGGGCTTAAATACTTGTCACATCAGTTTCCATAATAAAAGATGTCTGTATGTGGTTGTTTATATAAACAGGAAAAAAAGTGTATTACCCATGATTTAGTGCTAGCTATTAAAAGGAAGTTGTGTAGGCAGAGCTTTGGACAAGATGGCTCTATGGGAACATACATATATTATAAATGGAAACTTCTCAGACATTTGTGTTTACTACTGTCTAATGTTGAAAGAGGCACATTCAAGAAGCCAAGACAAGACAGGTAGTCCCACCCATTCTGACCAAATCTGGTCCTGTGTTTAGGTACATTGAGTTAGCAGATGAATCAAATTGATTGATAATTATTTTGTTAGAATGATTATTGTCAGGAATGGGAAAAATATTTGCGGTACTGTCTCTTCATTGTTAAAATAATTTGACTGGTCAATAAGAATAGGCCAAGAAGTGCCATTTACTCTGCCTCAGGAGTGGGGAAAACTTGTAGGCTGGTCTCCCTTGTGCCCTTTCTGTATCCTTTGCCTTGGTCTGTCCTCTTATTGTTTCATCCTTGAAATATGTGAAATACTTTTTTTTTATTTAGGCATGCATTAATGTGCAGATGGTAAAGCAATAGGCAAACATGTTTCTAATAGAGCTTCCAGATGTTTAAATTAGGGCAGAATATGTACTTTTTAAAATCTCATTCTTTTCTGCCTTAAAAATGGAGGTCAAAGAAGACAAACAAGGAATTCCAAGTTCTTGTGTTTATATTTTAATGTGAAGGAAAGAAAAGTGTAGGAGAGAGAACTGCTGAGGAATTGAAGGGCATAAATACTTTAGCCACTAAACCCTCTTTACATCCTCCCGTGAACCCCCTCTCCCAATTTAAATGGACTGCCTACTCCAGTATTTCTCAACCTTGGGGTTTTTTAAGATGTATGGCCTTCCATACCAGCATTTCTCAGCCAGCCTTTGAATTTGAATTTGGGGAATTCTGGGAGTTGAAGTTGAAATCCACACAACTTCAAATTGCTAAGTGAGAAACACTGGTCTTGATTGAAGTGGGGGCACACAAAGCCCAATACATATACATACATACATACATACATACATACAATACATACATACATACATACATACATACCATTTTATATGAGCCCAAATTATATTTACTACCGGTAGTATAATACTACAAGAGGAAAATGGATTGTATATGAGTGCAGAATTGTAACCATTTATTACTGGTCCACTTAATTGTCTATTGGAAAACTGAAAGTTGTGGCATGGTTGAAGATTGCCATGTTTATAGAAGGGATTAGATTTAATGGCTGGATTCACACATTGCATAATAGTGGCCTGGTACATATTTAACACAGAATTATAGTCATGATCTACAAACCACTGTGGCATAATTCAACATCAGGCTAAGAGAAAACCAAACCAAGTTATGGTTTGCTTTGATTTGCGAACCCATAATGTTCAGAGAACACATCGTTGTGTACTATTTCCAGGGCTTATTAAAATTTGTTACAACAATTTTCATTTAAAACAAAATGTACCTCCATTGTTCAGACTTGCTAAAATTTCTTAGCAAATGCATTTCTCTCAGTAGTGCAATGCAGCGCAGTACAGGCCGAATTCCCTTTTCTGCTTGGCCCATCGTTAGTGTGGCCTGACATGCCTCATCCTCTCCAGTAACTATTCACATAGTCCTACATAGCCATTTCATCCTGGGCTCCAGGCAGCTATGTTCTGTGCTGGTTAGCAGTTGGCACTTTAAAAAAAATAATTTTGTAATTGATCCAACTATGACCCATTAAATCAATGACTGACATCAATTCTAGAAAATCATGCTCCCTTCAGTCCTGGCACCCTTTTAGTTTAGTGTTTAGGCTGGAGGAAGCATGGTGCCATAGAAATAGCTGGGAATGGTGCAGGAAACTATCAGCTTAAAACTGCAATGTAGAATTATCCTAAGTAGCATCATACAACAGACACGGACAACAGCTTGAGCCTTTGAACTCTGACAGGGCTCAGCAGCACGGTATCATTTGTCCTGGCATCGACTGGGAGCTGCTTTTTGAACTTCACATCATGTCCTGAACAAATATTATATTAAGGAAATTAGAATGGCATCTTTAAGCCACCTACTCTGAAGCAAGGCATGTGATTGTCTATCAGCTTGGAAAAGGCCATAAAAGAGACATTATTACTAATTGACCCTTGCCATTGGCCTGATATAAGAAATCTTGAGACAATGGGCAATCTGGTGATCCAGGGCAGTAGGTAGCGTCCGTCTGTCCGTCCGTCCATCCATCCATCCATCCACCCATCCACCCATCCACCCACCCATCTATGAATCCTGGAAGAAAGGTATCAATGATAAGCAGTGGAAAGGTTGGCAGCAAATCCGTGTAACAGGCCTTAGTATTCCTTAATTCACTGCTATGCAATTTCCCAGAAAGAACTGGGATCTAGCTTCTGGATTACTGTAACCGAGGTGAACAGAGAAGAACTGGAATCACCTTTCTCACCTTGATGTTTCCTGATAGGAATGGACTTCAGTCTTCATAATTTCAGCAGGAAAGCCCTTCACATGAAAAAGGCATTTTAGAAATGCAGGATCAGAAGAAGGGCAAAGCTTAGGCTGATTGCACCTATGAAGGAGGATGCTTCCTTTCAGAAGCTAAGTTTGTTCTAAAGAATGCTTTAGCATCTCATTGTCTCCTCATTTTTCCAACAGTCTGAATCACGAAATAATTTCTTCTGAATCAAATATGTGTGGACCCCAATCTGTTCTTTCAAGGGAGAGCTTTCCTTGAACAAAAGGAGGGAAAGGTAGCTGCTCTCAGAAACTGTGTGTTTAAGAAAGAAAGAAAGAAAGAAAGAGAGAGAGAGAGAGAGAGAAAGAAAGGAAGGAAAAGTTTGAGGGAAGAAGAGCGTAGCTTCTCCTGATTCGATTGTTTACCATCAGTCACGCGATTCCTTGCCAGGGACTGGATGATTATTAGGCTGAAGAAGCTGAAAGGGGGCAGGAAAAGAACTGGAGGCAGCATTCTTCCTATTTAAAGCTGCATCACTTGAGGGGGGAAAAGTGTTTGCAGGCTGTGCAAGAGCCAGAGCTGGTT
Organism: Pseudoxenodon macrops; assembly: GCA_032467955.1. Lineage (NCBI taxonomy): Eukaryota > Metazoa > Chordata > Lepidosauria > Squamata > Pseudoxenodontidae > Pseudoxenodon > Pseudoxenodon macrops. The sequence continues at coordinate 11,655 of JANHFT010009298.1, forward strand.
AAAAAGAAAAGGCAAGCAAGAGAGGAGCTTGCAGACTTTCCGTGCGTCCTGTGGGAGTGCTAAAAGAAAAGAGCTGGCTTTATGATGTCCATATGATCTTCTTTTGTACGCTTTTTGTTTTGCACTTTTCCTCCGAGGAGGATATACATGTCTAATATTTAGACATGATGGCCATCTGGACCCAAAGAAGAACGTTTGTCATTCTTATTGCTTTTCTAGGACATTTGGGGACGATACGAGCACAAGAAGAGGACGAGTTTGAAGGGGGTGAGTTTCTCTTTAGAGTGCCGAGTGTCACTTTTGTGCTTTGAAGCTTTGAAATAAAAGCAGACTGGGAAGTGCAGGATGCCCTCTGTATATTTGTGTGGGTGTACCGTGAACTAGGGGAATGATAGGAAGCTGAAAAGTCAGTTAATGGGAAATGGATTTTAAAAGCTAAAGATTTTTTTCCCCTCCTGCCATCTGCATGGTGGGAGAAGAGGGAAGAGAGGAAGAACAATGGGGGGAAAAATCCACCAAGCTTTTAAGGATAAATGCAGTTGTCTGGCTTTATTTCTGTGTAAGACATTTTGAAAAAGAAGTCTTATTACTGTTTGTAATAAGTTTGCCGTTGTGATGAAACAGAAATGCAGCCCTTGGAGACAAGCCTAAACTTTCTGAACAGAGGGAGAGGGAGAGAAGTAAACACAAGGAATTGGAAGGGTGGAGTCCTTTTGCACTGCCTAAGCTACATCTGTTTTATTCAATTCTTTGTTAGCGAGAATTGCACAGAACTTCTTTCTTTTTTTGGTTCCCTTTCCTCCCTGCTGCTTCTCTGACTTTCTCTCTGCATTTCTTTGCTTCTTGGAGATAACCATTTCCCCCCTTTTCCTAAGTGACTCCTCTTGATGAAATCCAGACTTTGTGACACACTGTTCTCTCACCCTTCTGGCTGGGCTATCAGCACCCTGCATTTTGCTCCCTGGTGCTCGAGGACAGGAAGTCTAGTCAGGAAGCATAGTATTTGTCTTCGTGGCATGGCGATGGATTCCATTTAGCCAGCATGTTGGCGTCTAGTTCATATCGGTTCAAGGTTAATGTTGGGAGGATTCCTAAATGGCTTTCTGTGACACCCACTTGGATTCAGCTGTTCCAAATTTGTTCTGGTTAGATTAGAAACTCAAGGGGAACTGTGAAAAGGATGAGGATTTTATTTGGCTTATCTGCATTTGCTAAAACGCTACGCTGATTTGTAAGAAATTGGAATGGTGGATGAAGTTTGTGTGTGTGTGTGTGTGTGTGCATGTGCATGTGTCCATATGTGAATGTGTATCTGCAGATTGTTGGACTGTATTACTAAAATGGCTTGGATATTTTTGGGCAGGAGACATTGCATACCCAACATTTTGGATGGACAATCAAATATGAAGAAGATCAAAAACTTTTTTCCACCCTGCTGGAAGTCCAATAGAGATAAGGATGTCACTGTGCTGTGCACTGTACAAGGAAACCTCTAGAGGGTGCCCTTTATGTAATCAGAGCAGGCTCTAAGATAATGTCAGATTTGCATGGGACATACTTCAGAGAGAGATTTGCAATGGAAAGACAAGGCCACTACCCACATTCAGAGCCCAGTCCTACGCAGCCTTCCCTTGGAAATGTGTGCCATGGAATTAATGGGATTTGCAGGGCAATCTTTAGGAAGCACTAAATTCCATTGATTTAATGGGGCTTATTTCTGGGCAAGTGTGAATCAAATCAGCCAGTCCTTCCTCGCTGTTAAAAGACAGACAAACATGACAGTGGAAGCATAAGATTTTTAACTGCCAAAGAAATTAAAAGGCATGCCCTGAACAAGCTGTTTGAGTGGGGTTAGGTTAGTACACGCCGTTTGTTTTGTTTATGTACAGCCCGGGGGTACGCCAGTGATCTTGTGTTGGGCAACACATTTTCCACTATATGTCAGATGTAGGGAGATTTTCATTAAACAGTCAGGAGGCCAAAATATGAACTATTTGTACTAGGGCTGAAACGTTTAAGTGTTGTCTCGTGCAATAATGCGATTAAGCCCTTGCATTTTTGAGGGCTGCCAGCCTTCTAAAATCGGAACCTAACTCAGCCCAGCTGTAATCTTGTTTTTTGTGGAAGGTTACCAACTTGTTTCATGGTAAGGATTATCTGATGTCATGATCTCTTATTCAGAAACAACGTGTCTTCGTAAGTCCAAATAATACTGTACATTGTATTTCATATAGGATTACCCCTAGGCCAGAGAATGCAAAAGCTACTGAAAACCCAGCTCACAAAATCCATCAACTATTCCCACAGCTGCCTCTGCAAACTGGATGGCAATCTAGAGATAGGGTGCTGTCTATGATCCATCATTCAATGCCTGCTCAGGGAAAGAAAAGAGGCTTGGAATCCCTTATTCTCCCAAGATCGGAGGGCCTCATTTCCAGCTGGGTGAACATTACCAACCTTTCGTTATTGCTCTTAGGTTTATGACTCACTTCTTGCATACATTTAGTGAACATGTGGACCTCCATAAATTGTTGAACTAGAAGTATCACTAGTCCAGCCATCATGGTTAGTATTGAGAGATGCTGGTTTAGCAACATCTTCAGGGGTGGGTTCCGGATATTTTTGCTGCCGGTTCGCTCAGGGTCACACAGCAATCAAAAACTAGATTCTGCGCATGCACAGAAGCAAAATCCAAAATGGCAGCACCCACAGAGACACCGACAGGACCGGCTCCATGACATCATTGCCAAGTTACTACCAGTTCTACAGAACCGGATAGAACTGGTAATAACTCACCTCTGAATATCTTAAAGATACTGATTTTAACCCCTATCCTAAATGCTCTGTTCAGAATTCTCTCAATCACCAGTAGTGTGGGATTGGTTGGCCAGTAGTGTTTTTCCTTGATTGTAATGTTCAAAATGTGGCTGGAGGCCTTTCCCCCTTTTTAAAGAGGACCTCTAATCTCCCCCCCCACGTAGAAGTAATTGAATCTCACCTAACCACCCTCTCCTTCCTCCTGTTTTACCTATAGTTTACAGTGCTTCAGATTATTCTTTCTTCCTAGTTTTGAAAGTTTTGGCCCCCTGCTTCCTTTTGAAAAGCTGAATCCAAAGCTAAGGGAGTTACCCTCAGTGGAAAATATTTGACTTATTTTATGAACTGTTAAAGCAAATATTGACCAATTTTATGGACAGATACGGAATGTTATACTTCATTGAGGTTATGAACAAAACTTTAACTTTACATTCATTCAAAATCTGATCGATTTGTAAGAGAAATGAAATTAGGATTTATTTATTAATTTTATATGCCAGTTTTCTGCATATCAAACGACCTCTGATATAGAATCAGTAAAACAAGGCAGCCATCAAAATTAAGGGGAATGAGAAGATTAATTAAGCATCCTTAAATTCTGTGCAGATGCAGAAAGAATGGTGCCTTATAAACAGAGATGGGTTATGTTGTGACTCCAACTACCATGTGGGGCAAAGGAGTATCTTAGGATGTGATTTGGCTGTCCAATTATTCTGTACATAATTTCCTACATTGGGCTGAGTCATACTTTTCTTTAACCATGATTTATTAACTCAGCCAAAGTGACTGTGTTTGCAGCAAACGCTACTCAACAAACTATGGCACATAAGCCATAATAGTTGTGGTTACAGAACATTTTAAGAGTGATTAATGAACCCAGTCAATAGATAAACTGACCATGACATTTGCAGTATATAAAAAAGAAAAGTCAGCTAATTGTACTCCCCAGAGTGTATTTCATACTGCTTTTTTTCTTGTGTGGAAAAAGAAAAAACATAAAATTGTATTGTGCTTTATTTTCCTCAAGGAAAACTGGGACTTCAAGTATATGTTCAACAATGGCAGCTTTTCAAGGGGTAATCCTAAATCCTTGTTGGTACCAGTGTTTTTAACAGGACATGCAGCTAGACTCTTAGCCTAGGATAATAGAGGAACTGAAGAACATTGTTGATATGTCTTACAGAAACTTGTTGCGGGATCAAGCCAGGTTCCTCTAACCTAGCGGTGTCAAACTCACATTGTCATGGCATCGTCACATGACTTATTGTGACTTCCTCCCTTCGCTAAACTGGACATGGGTGTGGCCAGCATGTGACACATCTGGCCCACGAGCTGTGAGTTTGACATCCCTGCTCTAGCCACTTTGAAATACAATCTAAAGATACACAGTCTGGAGATATCTTCATTTTAAGTTTTTTGTATCTTTCTTTAGAGTGCCAGTTTGGTGTAGTGATTAGGGTATCAGACTATAAACCAGGAGAAGAGTTCTAGGCCTGCCTTAGACAAGAAAGCCAGCTGGATGACCTTGGGCCAGTCTCTTTCTTTCAGCCCTAGGAAGGAGGCAATGACCAACCATTTCTGAAAAACCTTGCCAAGAAAACTGCAAGGACCTGTCCAGGCAGTTCTCAAGAATCAGACACAATTACATGGCAGGATTTCTTTTCCCCCTTTAGCCATGGCAGAGTCACTCCTGCATCCTTCCAATGTGATGAATCCCTTGTGTCTGTCTATATTTCCTGATACAGTTAAGAGTGTAAAATCTAAAACCTCTGAAGGATATCAGGTTGCCCTTCCCTGCTTGAGCCTAAGAAGGGATGCTTGTCATTATATGATCAAAAAGAGAAATCAAATTAGATGTCAGTAATATGAGTTTGCTGCAAAATCTTGCCTGTATGTTTACTCAGAAACAAGACCCACCTTGATCAATGGGCTAACCTTCCACTTGGACCATTATTACTAACTAATATACATTATTACCTACTAAGTGAAGAAGCAATTATTTATACAACTCCACTAGCAGAAACGAGAATGAGAGGCAATTTCCACAACTATTTGGCATTTCTCTACTTTACACTGTGAGGACCAGACATGTTGCTCATAATTCTGCAAATGTAATCCTTTTTTCTCCGTTTTTTTTAAAGTAGAGGAAGTAGAATAGAGGGAGAAATATGCAAATAGAGCTAGTGTGTATTCAGGCCTGAATCTAGGTTCCCTGCTTATATCATATTTCTATTTCATATGATGATTGGTTTTGGGTGAATGAGTAGCAATTGCTTTCCAGACTTCAAGCACAATAATAGTTGGTCATTGAATATTTCAACTTAAGAAAATGCTAGCCAAATTGTGACATTTGCTTTCAAAATAGCAACTGTGTAATGGCAGCCCTATAGGGAATATATAGCTAAAATGGGAGCCAAGGAATAATATAGATTTCTTCATGCTGATTTACTGTAGAAGAAAACATTTCTTCTTCTTCTGATGAAGTAAAACTCAATTTACTATACAATAAATAGCTTTAACAAGAATGGAATAAAGGTAAAGATTACCTGGCAGTCAAAGTTATGCCAGTGACAATAAACCCATATTACAGAAAAATGCAGCCTTATTTAAAGGAATACAATAAATTACAAAGAGATGCCAAGGATAGATCAAGGAAAGGCATGCCAAAAATGCCTGTAGGATATGCTATAATGAATACATTTGGAGCAAAGGAAACCCAGATGGTTCCAGTCAAGCAGATAGCGCATGTTCCATACGAATGCCAAGGAATCCATTCCAAATTATTTCCTTACTTTTCATAAACAAATGTGAACATGGTTGTATCTCCTTAGCTCCTATGCCATGAAAGCTTTCATTTCACTGCAAACCTGACAGATTGAATTTGGGAGTTCAAAAGGATCACTCAAGATGTACTATCAGATTACAAGGGATCCCAAGGACCAATTCTTGATCCAGTAAGATCTGTCAAGCTTTGAGTTGGAGCACAAGCATTCAACATGCCCTCCTTAGAACACCTTAACAGGTTATCTAGAGATAGACAATTATCAAGTGCACGGGGAAACATGTCTGTTCTGACCTGGATCCTTGCTTAGTTTGGCGAGTGTTGGCCCAGGATATTATTCAAAAATCAGACATTGTGCTCAGCCTCTGAAAAGTTCCACACTGTCATTTTAGAGATTGTGCCTTAATCTGGCAAGGTGAATTTAGCAAGGGGGCCCTCCTTGCAATACTGTATGGGGAGATAGGCATTTTCCCATTTCCGGCAAATCTAAAGAACATAATGAGAATCCCTGTATCAGAGTTTGGATAAACAAACATTCTACATAAATCACTTAAAAAAAAATCCAGCCCAATGGAATGTTGGAAAGAAATTATGGGAAAGAATTTTGATCTTTTGTCTGATTATTGATCCACAGCAAGATAACTTTCTCAGAATAAAAGGGGACCAAATTTGGTGTGGAGGGAGAAGCTGGCAAAAAAAAAGTTCCATTTTAAATGTGGGCTGGATGAGCTGAGGGCTGAGGAGAAAACATTTTCTCAGTGCATCCATATGGAGAGCAGTTGGGCAATGGCTAGAGATGCTGGTGAAAGCCTTCACCTTTCTCCTTTTTGGTCCCTTTGGGGCACCAGGACTTCTAACAAAGCTTTTTTAAGAAGTTGGAAAGAATTCCCAAAGCCATGCTTTGCATGTTTTCCTACTTTGTTTATAAATATCCAACATGTACAGATGAAACCTGCATCCCCCTAAATCCCATATTTTTAATGAGAGAGGACCTTTGTAGGATCCTCCCCTCATGATTAATTGAATTGAGCTCCACAGAGTTTAGAGACTGTATTTCTTTAATGCACAAATCTGTTTGTTTGGGACTTCCATGGTCCTAACATTGTTAAAATTTAAAAGTATTATGTTTGGGAATATTTGCTGTTAGGTACCTTGTTCATTAGATTGTTGCTTTTTCATTTTGAATACATCTACCAAAAGGCAACTAGTTGTTCATCTCCTTACCTGGGAAAATTAATCTCTGTCCCCTGATTTAAAGCTGAGTTTATTTCCAGCTGAGCTAACTGAGCCTAGGAGGTTAAATGGCTTAGCCATAATTGAGATTAGACATTTTAGCACTGCTCTTTTGCTCTCTTGACTCTTTGAATGATTTAGACCACACAAGATCTGCTGCTTTTTATATAACATATAATGGCCTCTTTCTTGAAAAGAAAGGAAGCTTCTGGATGAAACTAAAACAAATGACAATATGTCAGTTATTCTGCATTTTGCATCCTAAAAGAAGCACAGCAGAATTGAACTACAAGATTTGTTTTAAATCCTGGATGGATGGTTTTAAGAGCTGCATCTGGAGATGTGCTGTTGAGTGGGAAAAAAATCTGGCAGCGTTCTGTACCAAAAAGTCCCAGAAAAAGCTGTGGTAGACACTGCATGACGCTGGGCAAGGCTGCATCCAAGAGAATGCCTAGCGCCTCGCATAAATGGAAGTACATCTTTGGATTTTGGTTCTTGTTTTGGTGAAAAGATTGTGAACTAAGTAAAAAAGAGAGAGGTAATGCTGAGCTACATTTTTTTTGTTTTATTTGTTTATTTATCTCATTGGTAAAGGCAGTTGGGGTGGGGTAGCAAGAAAATAGAATAACCACAAATGGGAGGTCATGTGCCCATTGACATGCGGAAATGTGCTGTGGATTGGGAGGCATCGACTGGGTAGGCCTCATAGCGCGAAGACCAGAGGTGGGTTCCTACTGGTTTGGACCAGTTCTACTGAGTAGGTAGTAGACCGCTGGTGACATCATGGAGCTGGGTCTGGTCCGTGGGTGCTGCACATGCGTCACCATCTTGTTTTTGGCCTTTTAAAAAAAATTGGGTTTTTTCTACTGTACTGTACATGCGCGTGCCCACAAGGCGCGCCCATGCGGTGCGGGAGGCAGCAAACCAGCGGTGAGGTAAGTTAGTACCCTCTACCCACACCACTATGCATCAGTTCTATTGCTTTGCTCCATCCTGCATGCAGGCTCTATTCTCATGATGGTTTGGAAGGCTCCTTCTATAAACCATAGAAAGTGGAGAAGGGACCTTCTGAAACATTATGACAACAATGGCATTCACTAGTCTTTTCTCCTCTGGAAGGGAAAATACCAGTGAAGCTGGCATTCTGAAAGGTTCTGAACTTCAACATTTCAGACCACTGAAGACCAGAGCCTTTAGCGTTTTCTCATCCAGAATCCATTTCTTTCACTAGCATCTTTCAGCTCTCTGAAGGAGAAAATACTTGCAGAGCTGGCATTCTGAAAGCTGGAAGAATTCAGAAGCCAGGAGGGAATGTTGCAAACAGCAATCATCTGATCACAGGGCGTTTGGCAATTGGTAGCAAGTGCGGGCAGATTGCCAAGTGTCTGAAATGCAGTCTTATGACCAGGGAGAGGGCAGCACAACATTGTTAAATAACGGTCATAGGTTGAGGACTAGTATTCAATTCACCCACAGTGGAAGACACCATTTACCGCTGAGAGCAAGAAAAAGTGCCCAAAATAGGGTCATGTATCCCTGGGGGAAAGGAGGTAACTCATGTCAGAACTTTGGAACTGGGTCATAAGTAGCTTTTGAGGGGGCATGTTGTAACTTCAAATAGTTGCTAAGCGACCACCTGTAAGTCAAGGACTACCTATATAAAGTGTTGCAGTGTTATCATTAAATAAGTTCAAAAGTCTGATTTTAGAAGCCACTGACATTTTTTCATTAATGAAAATCTGCTAAACCAGATGGATTACAAATGTTAAAATCCTTATTTTCTCCTGTTCCCCAAAGTTTATTTTTAAATACCATCATCATCATCATCATATCTCATATTGTGATTTATTATATGACTAGCAAAATATGTTAGTTTGGATTGGTGTGGAAAAGGCCAGGCCAACCTGAGCGGTCCAGATACAATTGGGTGATTGACTATGTGCCAACAAGTGAGTGTTGACTCTTATGACCACATAGATAGATTTTCTTGCTGATCAGGTGCAGTACCAAGTCATCCATGTAAAAATTAGATTTACTGATAAAGAAGAACATTTGTAGCTCAGAGTTGAAATGAGACATCCTTGATACTCTCTGAGCTTGGTTGTGTTGTGGCAGACATTTCATTACCAAACTAGGTAATATCTTCTATTTTGAGTAATGAAATGTCTGCAAGAAAATAACCAAACTCAGAGAGCACCAACGACTCCTCAAAAGTTAAATTTGTTTTTTTTTCTCTACTTCATGTCAGGATTTCTTCCCTCCTTTTTTGTTATTTAGCACTGTCTGAACAATCCAAACAGTTTTTTGGGTGTACTGTAAAAATTAGAGATTAATTCTAACACATTCCTGAAGGCATCTCATGCCCTAGGCAAGTTGCATTAACTTATCTTGAAAAAGCTTTATTTCATTATCATCTACAGTAGATAACCGATTATAACAATTTTCTTAAATTAATCTTATAACAGTTAATCGGCTGATATTTGTAGGAAGACATCTACAGAACAGGAGGAATAAACAAGTAAAAAAAAAAGAGTTCTGATGGCAGCCACAGTGGTTGATCAAAATCCCATAGAGCTTCAATCAGCAATTGCAGTCACCATTCTGACTTTTTTTTTTATTTCTCCTGAAGACATCTCTAAATGCAGATCAGCTTGTTTTTGCACCAATGGATTGGGTTGTATAAGAAAACTTTGTGATGGGATTCTGTGTGGAATGTGCTCTACATTGGGCTGCCTTTGAAGACTCTCTAGAAGCTCTATTGGTCCAGAATATAGTAGCATAGGCAGCGATGGGCATGCCACAATATGCCTATGTTCTACCACTGTTCTTTGAGCTGCACTGGCTGCCAGTGGGCTTCTGAGTGGAATTCACCATACTTGTTATCACCCACAAAGCTAGGATATGTGAGGATCTGCCCTACATTCCATGGTTTTTGTCTGTTCAGTAATATTGGGCACAGTTGGTGCACTTTGGGTCCCATTAATTAAACACTGCCATCTATCAGAAACCATGAAGCATGCTTCTCTGTGCCAGCCCTTCTATTAACTAACTAACTAACTAACTAACTAACTAACTAACTAACTAACTAACTAACTAACTAACTCTAATTATTCTGAACCCACTAGTACTCTCACTATGAAAAATAGAGTGAATATTTAAAGAAGAACAGAGGCACACATGTTCCCAAAGCATAGATATTGTTTTCATAACCATCCAACAAGATGGTTAAAAATGTAAGATAGTAAAAGCCTCATCACTGGATAGTGATTTTAATCAGAGGTGGTATTCTGCCAGTTCGGACAGGTTCGGGAGAACTGATAGCAGAGAGTGCGGGTGGGAGAGTGCGGGTGGGAGAGTGCGGGTGGGCCCCGCCCACCAGCCTGGACATAATGTCGTCCTATTTAGCCACATTTTTGAGGCTGGATGCATGCGTGGAAGGCGCGTGCATGAGCAAAGTGCATGTATGGAAGGCCAGGCGCATGCGCAGAAGGCGTGCATGTGCACACGCAAACCAAGGGTGTGGAAAGCCGGGCACATGTAGGCGCATGTGCTAAGCGAGGGTACACTTATGGGGTGAACCGGTGGTAAGAATATGTGAAACCCACCACTGATTTTAATTTTGATTTCCTCAGTCCTAGTCCACTCACTTTTTCTTCAGTTCTAGAACTAAAAGCAAAACTTTCCTTTATGTTAAAAATGTTAAAGAAGCTAAAACAAAATCTTTTTGTATAATAAATTCATATTCATATTCATATTCTTTTAGTTTGTGTCTAGATGCTTAATTATGTCTGCCCTTGATCAGTGGAGTTAAATTAAATTTCATTTCAAAAGATTGTAATTCTTTCATATTTCAGTTGAATGTTTTTGTTATTGTTATTAAGCATCTGGCTTAGCTAGTAAATCCAGGAAAAGGGGGATAAAGTTGGCACATGAAAAACATCTCCAATTCATCTTTTAAAGACATTCATGGCATATTTTACAGCAATTAAAAATAGACGGACATTTCATTTAAAATATTTAATCTGCTGCTTTTTGATATAGATTCCCATCTTTTTCAAGTCTAAGAGGTGATATTGTTTGGTTAAACATTTATTAAAGTATCAGGTGTTGCAATCCACATGTTATAATCTTAGTTAATTATATCTTGAGGCACTTCAAATAAAAGTATAACCTATTTTACCAAGAGCTTTAGATGATATAGATAATTAAGGAGTTTTGAGTATACAGCAGTTTCTTTTTAATGTTTACAATTGTTCTGAGGAAATAATGTTAGTTTGCAATATTATAATTAGGCAAAATGTATTTTGATTGCATTTCTTATCAGATTATTTTTTTCTTGTTTGTTTTTCTTTCAAATTTCTTCCATTAATATAAAAATTTATAAAAAAAACTTCTGATTATCTTCTTCATAATTCTTGCTGAAAGTAACTGAAAGAAGCAAATTAATTCATAGATTAGAGAGTGAAACCACAACCAATGCTTGTTCATCATGTCATGGTTAAATATGATTTATGTTTTACTCTTGCCTGATATATACTGTAAATCAATAGCTCCATACTAAGTTGGACAGAGAATACTTCATGAATCTATAAAATCAGGAGAGGGAAGTATCTAAAACAATATTTTAGAGTTTCTTTTGTACTTCCTTAATTTTTTAACGAAATTTCTTACAAAGTGCATCTTGCAATCATGATGTAGTAGCTCTGGGAACCACAATAATGGTTCTACTAATAATTTGACAATTAAAAAAAGCATTGTTTGGCATTATTTTATACTGTTACATAGCAAGATACACATACAGACACACAGACTCAAATCTTAATTACACAGTTAATTACACAACTTTATGTGATAGTTAAAATAGGTCATAGTATAAAGTGCCTTATATAATGTTCAGGGCTAAGCTTCTCTATATAACCCATGCAGAGAACATTGAACATTCCTTTTTATAATGGGTTATGTGACCCACCACATTGTTTTATCAATCATTGAATACATTGGAATATCTGCAGGGAGTACCATTTGCTTGCAAGCCAGACTGATAGGACCACAGAATAGAAAAAGTAACAGAATATGAAGAAGCTAAAGTGCTCTGGACTTTAAAATTCAGACAGACAAGCATCTGCCAGATAACGCCCTAGATTTACCAATTCTGGATAAGAAAGACAAAAAAAATTGATTAGTGGACTTTGCAATACCTGGACACAGCAGAATAGAAGGGAAAGAAGTGGAGAAAAATCACAAAATATAAAGTGACGTAGATCTGCAGACGTTGTACTGCAAGTTGAAGTAGAATGTCTGTGGCAAAAGACAGCAAAGATAGCACTAATTGCACCTTGGGTGCAACTTCAAAGTTTCTGGAGTATCACCTGAACTCTTATCGGCATTGACAAAATCACCATCAGTCAATTGCAAAAGGCAGCTTTACTTGGAACAGCTTACATCCTAGGACAATATGTTTTACACCACCAAATATCTGCCTATTCTAGATCCTTGGGAAGGACTCAATTATTGGATAAAAATCCAGTCTAAACATCTGGCTGACTGTGTGACCAACCACAATTTTTAATGGAAAAAAGAAGTCAATGTTGAAGTCCTTCATAACTGAGGTTAGGGTGGTTTATGAAAATTTAGAAGATCAAGGATATGGTGTAATGGATAGAGAAAGGACAGCAGTGCTATTCATGACGAATGGATTAAGGCCTTGAAATAACTCATGATGAATGATGATTCATAAACGCAAAGCAAAAAAACTGGACCGTTTAGTCAACTAATGCTTTTTTGTTTATTTAAAAAAAACACGTTATCCTAAGGAATATTCACAATAGTTAAGACAAATGCAGCATCTCACTAGCAGAAATTTTGAAGGATGATTTCCAGATGTTTGAAAACTCAATTTGGCAGTAACAAAGAAGTACTGAAGCACATTCTGGTTCCATGAAAAAAAAAAGAGTCTTGATGGAAGAAGCATGGAGCTCTGAGAGACTGGCATAATTTGCAGAACATGACAAACTATGGAACATATGAAGACAGTAGGAGCCAACAGTGTAATGTGGCTGCCCAGAAGATGTTGACTCTCAGGACTATAATTCATACTTGATCATAGAGAATTGAACACATACTGTATAATTGCAAGTCTATTTTTATTTGTCCCTTTAATCAAAAATGCAGGCTATCCACTTCGTCAAATGTTGCCACTGCCAAGCTATCCTTTGATTTAAGGCTAGACTGAATCCTACCCTTTATGTTCTAGGAAATTCTTTATTTCCCAGGAGTATAGATTTTTGTGTCTCTTTTGTCAACTCCTCCCATCCCCCATGGTCAGAGGTGGGTTCCTACTGGTTCAGACTGGTTCTACCAAGTAGGTAGTAGGCTGCTGGTGACATCACGGAGCCGGTTCTAGTCCGTGGATGGCGCCATCTTTTTTCAGAAAATGTTTTTGGGGAAAACATTTTTTGCATTTTTTTCTTCTGCGCATGCACAGAAGCTGAGTTTCTACCACTGCACATGTGTTGCCATCTTGTTTTCAGCCTTTTTTTTGGGGGGGGAATTTTTCAGATTTTTTCCTACTGCTCATGCGCTTGCCCATGCGGTGCGCGCTTGCCCATGAGGCACGGCCACATGGCGCGGGAGGCAGCGAACCAGCGGCAAGGTAAGTTAGAACCCACCCCTGGGTGGGGGTGCTTTCAAGTATAGTAGGGGAGGCTTCCCATGTACCCTGTCTTCATGCTACAGGAATGACCAGGAAGATAAGAAGATAACTTTGCGTGTTTTAGGTCTCCTTCCAATTCCCCTATGCTATCTGCTGACCTGCCATCTGGGGGTGGAGACTGTGTTGATTGAAGCAACAATCCCACATCAGCCAGCACAGCATACTGTATGGCATTAGGGCAGGTCATGGGGGGGAGGTGGGAGGAAGCAGGAGGAACCCCTAGTTCAGGTAGTGTCTCTACCAAGAGTCTTTACATGCCAGGAGTGGAAGAGTGGAGGCAGGATTTGTCTGCAGTGCACCATTCATAAGCAGCCAGTAGGAGCTGAGCAGATCCATTCTCCAACAATATGCCTCATTAATTGGGTCACCACCAATGTGTGACACAATGTGGAAATATAATGCTTCTTCTGAAAAAAAGGTGTAAAATATTGACAGAATTTGAACTTTGCAGAAACCCAAAACTCCACTGGCATCAGTTATAAGCTGCACATAAAAAGAAGGATATAGTATGAGGTGACCTTCAAGGGTGGTTAGCCACCTACCCTCAAGTTGAATTTAGGGAGACATGAAGAAGTTTTCTATGACATGTTCACAAACCATGATTAAAAAAATTTTCTGACTAACAACGTGTGGCTAAACCTTACCTTTTGAAGCAATGTGCTGCTGTCATCACCCAACAACTGCTGATAAGTGTTGCGCCGCACAGCAAACGAGCATCTTTGTGAATCCCCTTGAGACGCAAGGAGACCTGCCATGGCCAACTTCCACTGGAAGAGAAAAACAATGAAGACACAGCAAGGGCAAAACAATGGCTTGGATTTTCCTGTTGAGGTTTCACGTTACTCTTCCACCCAGCCTCTGTCGATTTGTATAGTTTATTAAACAAGCTGCTTTGTGTAGGCTAGCATCATTCTTTCATAGAACAGACTAAAACGATTCCAAGCAACCTTGCATATCAGAATTCCTCAGGAAAGTGAAAGAACAACATGCCTAAATCCTGTATCAAAATGTGCTCAGCTTATCAGCAAGTAGGTGCTTGGAACTCATCAAAATATCTACTTCCCATCTCTGTCTATATTTCCTAGGCAATTTTAACAATCTTACCTTTGGGCACCTCATTATTCTATGCCCCACTTGAAAATAAATGAATGAAAATCCCAAATGGCCTGCCACCTAATTTCAGACTCAAGTTATCCACTTTTGATGAGCAGTAGATAAAATTGCAAAGTCTTGCTCTTCTGTATCTGCTTCATCTGGGATTTAATACTTGCTCATTGAGCAAATCTGCAAATGGTTGGGAGAAGGCCTTTTGTCCAATGAGCGTAGATGTCTGCTATCCTTAGTTGCAATTTTGACTTTCAAAGGCTGCACTTTTAACCTAATGTGTAATTTACACATTGTGTAATGTGTAATTTACACATTGATCTTTCTAAAATGCACTTTTGCATTTGAGAAGAAAATGGCATGCTTCTCTTCTCATTACTCCACCCATGAGCACCATCACACTATAATACCCCAGATAATATTGTTCCACTTCAGAAGAAATATTGCAGAATTGGAACTGGAGAAGTTCTATGGACATGCATGGACAGAAGAGAATATAATGGGGGTTATATATCTTACTTCTTTTTAGAATTTTTGGCACAATTCCATGCTTTAACCTGGCAGTTAAACTCAAACATGCAGTCCTTTATAGAAAAGTTGAGTGCTGCTATTTAAATCAAGGACAAAAGTATGATTATCTTAAAGTAGATACAGTATTGGGATATCAAAAGTGTAATTTAAAGTGCAACTTAGAGAAGGCAAGAGCGCAATTTATTATTATTTTTAAATAGTTTTTATTAAGTTTTTTAAAAACAAATCTGTGACATTATTCATACAATTGATATTAAAATTCAATATATTACATCCATTCTAATCCAGTAGTCAAAATATATAAATAAAATGCTTGGAAAATAGTTAACGTAGCTCTTTTTCTTTGTTACTATTAGAAATCCAAGATGGAGGAAGTGAATAGATTCAGAAGGTAATCAATGGGTTAATTTGCTGTGACGTAGGTGATACTGTAGTCACTCTTTAAGAATGTCACTTTGAACTCAGGTTTTGAGGGCTAACAGCATTTCAAATATATTTTTTCTGCAAAGTTGACAAAAATGGTGGCAGTTCAAATTCAGAGCATTTTGAATAAAACAGATTATCTGCCTTAATCAATGACAACTTTACAATGGGCTACATGAGTGCCAGTAATTAAAACTGAATACTATAACATAATAAAAGCCTAATAAATATGTAGTTCCATATCCAAGAATTAGATTTATATTCCAGAAGACACAGATTTCATACAGGTAACAGGTTAACAGAGTTGGAAGAGACATGGTAGGTCTAGTCCAACCCTGCACCATTTCTGACAAATGGCAGTCCAATCTCTTCTTGAAAACCTCTAGTAATGAAGCTCCCACAACTTCCGAAGATTCTATTGCTTGATTGTTTTCACTATCAGAAAATTTCTCCTTATTTCTAGGTTGAATCTCTCCTTGATCAGTTTTCATCTATTATTCCTTGTCTGGCCTTCCTCTCTGTTGCAGCCCCTCAAATATTGGAAGACTGCTATCTTGCTTCCCCTGGTCCTTCTCTTCACTAGACTAGCCAGTTCCTGCAACCATTCATCATATATGTTTTAGTCTCCAGTTCCCTAATCATCCTGGTTGCTCTTCTCTGCACTTTTTCTAGAGTCTCAGCATCTTTTTTATAGTGTGGTGACCAAAACTGGGTGCAGTATTCTAGGTGTGGTCTTACTAAGGCTTTATAGAATGGTATTAGTACCTCCCTTGATCTTGATTGTATCCCTCTGTTAATGCAATTTAGGATTGCATTGGTTTTTTTGGCTGCCTCTGCACACAGCTGGCTCATGTTTAGCTGGTTGTCCACTAAGACTCCAAGCTGCCTCTCACAGTCACTGCTATTGAGCCTGGTTTCGCCCAGTTTATATGTGTCCTTTTGGTTTTTCTTACCCAAGTGAAGGACTTGACTTTTCTCTGCATTGAGTTTCATTTTGTTAGATAGAGCCCAGCGTTCGAGTCTGGAAGTTGAAATCCACAAGTCTTAAAAGCTGCCAAGGTTGGAGAACCCCTGGATTAAATTATTCCTCCTGAGTTGAGGATCTGCGGACTCCACGACATGAGTTGGACTCCAAGCAGAACCTGGTAGTCGCGTCTTTCTAGAATCGAAGGGAAACGTATTTGTCTGACTCTGGGAGCCTCGTTGCTCATGCGTGGAGCCTTTCAGTCCCATTCATATGTGTCGGCCTTACACCCTTGGTCTCATGGACGTTGCTTGACTATCACGAGTTGTCCAGGTCATGGCAGGTGAAGATCTTGAGAACGTCTCCTCTCTTGCTTCCTGCAGCCTGCCTTTGTGTTGTCGCCCTTGACTTTCACAGTTGTCTTAACTTGGCCCAAAGTCAGAAGATATTAAGATCTCATCGCTGGTCCGCTTAAGTCAACCTCTTCTCCTTTTCACTTGATGTGACTTCAGGGCTCTTCAGCCAAACGGTTGTCATCCTCCTTTCTCCTTAATGACAGGTTAGGGACCAACCCAACTGGAAGTATCTCTTAGGTTACCGTGACCTACTAACAGTTTTAATTGCACGCTGCTCCACCCAAGGGAGTCCTGGAGGTTGAAGGTCTACTCATAATTTCCACCAGCTCTTCTAAAAGTGACTTGAGTTGCCGGAGGAGGTTTTATTTCCACCAAGCTTTCTTCTCTCTTGAACTTGATTTCTGTTCTCCTGGTGGGTTAGCAAGCACCTTGAGGACCAACTTAGAAGGAAGGAAGAGATTTTGCTGACGGTGAGAACAGTTGGTCAGTGACGTAGCTTGACGTAGCCTGAAGTTATGGATGCTCCATCAATGGAGGTTTTCAAGGAAATGCCGGTAGGCCTCAACCTTATGACCACAATTCAGCCCAAAATTTATGTTGTTAGACGAGACCTATGCTAAATAAATGTCTTGCCACAGTTGTTAAGTTACTCACAGGTTCCCCATTGCCTTTGCTTGTCAGAAACTGACTGGGAAGGTTGCCGGATGCCAAGGGATGTATGCAAATAACACAAAACCAAAAGAAGGGAGCGAGGGAAGGAAGGAAGGAAAAGAAAGGAAGATTTAAAAAGAAAAAAAAGAGAAAGAAAGAAAGAAAGAGAAAGAAAGATTGATTTAAGGAGAAGGAAAGAAAGATTTAAGAAAGGAAAGAGAGATAGAAAGAAAACAAAGAAAGAAAGATTGATTTAAGAAAGGAAAGAAAGAAAAAGAGAAAATAAAGAAAGATTGATTTAAGCAGAAAGAAAGATTTAAAAAAAAGAAAGAGAGAAAGAAAGAAGAAATATTTAAGAAGAATGAAAGATTTAAGAAAGGAAAGAAAGAAAAGAAAGAAAAAAAGATTTAAGAAAGGATAGAAAGAAAAAAAGATTGATTTAAGGAGAAAAAAGAAAGAGAAGGAAAGATTGATTTAAGAAAGAAAAAAAAGAAAGAAAAGAAAGATTTAAGAAGAAAGAAAGATAGATTTAGGAAGGGAAACAGAAAGAGAAAAGAAAGAAAAAAAGATTTAAGAAAGGATAGAAAGAAAGAAAGATTGATTTAAGGAGAAAAAAGAAAGAGAAGGAAAGATTGATTTAAGAAAGAAAAAAGAAAGAAAGAAAAGAAAGGTTTAAGAAGAGAGAAACATAGATTTAAGAAAGGAAAGAGAAAGGGAAAAGAAAGAAAAAAAGATTTAAGAAAGGATAGAAAGAAAAAAAGATTGATTTAAGGAGAAAAAAGAAAGAAAGAGAAGGAAAGATTGATTTAAGAAAGAAAGAAAAGAAAGATTTAAGAAAGGAAAGAGAGAAAGAGGAAAAGAAAGAAAAAAAGATTTAAGAAAGGATCGAAAGAAAAAGAAAGATAGTTTTAAGAAAGGAAAGAAAGAAAGAAAGAAAGAAAGAGCAATCATCAACCACATAAACGAAAGCTTCCTCCCTCCCTCCACCATACGTAGATGAAGGGTGCGTGTGAATGGTCAGCCCTGGGTGTGAGGTCTCTTGCACGAGAGGAGGAGGAGGAGGAGGAGGAGACGATGGCGTCATCCCCGTGTGAGACCTTCAGGCGTGTCCAGTTCCCACGTGGGGACTCTCCACGCAGGAAGGCCCTTCGGAAGCCGGGCGCCCTCCCGCCGTTGGGTGCTTCCCCCCCCCTTCCTTCCAGTTGCCCACCTACTCACCCCGTTGTTTCTGGGAACACAATTTGGCAACTTGACGCTCCGGGAAAAAAAACCAGTTGCGGGAAAGTTGGAAATGAACCTCCCCATTTTTTTTTATTAGCGTCCCCTCCCTACCCTTGAGAAAAAGAAGGAGAAGGGGAAAAAAAAGAAAGCAAAATATTTGCACCTCAGTCTGCAATCTTCTGCTACACACCAGCCTGGAGAAGGGAAGGAATTCCCTTTCTAGCCTGCAAAAGCGAAAAAGTTTTGCTGTTTTTACGGGGTTCGCCCCTTCCTTCCCCCCCAAAAACAAACATTTTGGATGCAATTGGCCCTCGACTTACAACTGTTCGTTTAGTGACTGTTCAAACTTACAACAATGCTACTAACAAAGCGACTTGCCCCGTTTTTCACGCTTACGACCAATTGCAGCGTCCCACGTGATCAAAACTCAGACGCTTGGCAACAGACTCTTACTTACGACGGTCACAGTAAAAAACACGAGTCACGTTTAAATTAAAGGGACATGCAAACAGGGGTAAGGTTCGCATCTGTTATGTTAATATTTCATGTTTTATCTTGTTTATAACTTGGTTTTAGGAGACCTTTAGGAGAGAGAGAGAAGGGATATAAATTAAATGAGTGAAATAAATAATTTGACAAGCTAAAATACGTATAAGATACCCAAACTTAAAAACAAACAAACAGTAAAGCTTATTGAAAGGGATAAAATATTTAAATAGGTATAAAAAACAGAATAGTCAATATATGGTAACTAAAACTACCTTAGACCAAAACACAACTAATAAATTATATATTCATTTAAGGCTCATAATTTTTCTGGCAACTGTGATACATTTTTGGCCCTACTTTTAGTCCTTAATTTACAACCATTCATTTAGTGACCAATCAGACTTGCAACACCACTGAGAAAAGGGACTCACAACCAGTCCTCACACTTACGACCGTTGCAGAATCCCCATGGTTGCGTGATCAAAATTCAGACACTTGGCAAGTGACTCACATTTATGACGGTTGCAGCATCCCTGGTGTGTGTGTGACGTGATTCCCCTTGTGCGACTTTCCGACAAGCAAAGTCAATGGGGGAAGCCAGATTCCACTTAATGACCGAAGTGATTTGCTTAACATCTGTGGCACAAAAGGTCATAAAATAAGAAAGAACTCAGTTAACAAACGTCTCACTTAGCAAAGGAGATTCTGGTTCCAATTCTGGTCGTTAAGTTGAGGACTGCCTGTAATTTTGAAAGCGATGACCATTTTTGGAGGAGCAAAATTGACTGTTCCAATTCGGAAGTTTTTTTCCCTTCTTCCTTTCAAAATGGAGAATATTTCAGCTTTATTTGCAGACACAAAAATCCTCCCCACCTGCCCATAATTTCCCCACAGAGCAGCTCAGATTCCTTCACAAAATTAACACCCTTCTACAAAAAAAGCTTCGTCAATTAAAGTTTATTTCCTGCCTTTAAATTGCAAGGCTGGCTATAAAAAAAGAAGAAGAAAAAAAAGAAGAAACATTTCTCTCTTTTTCTCCCTTCTCCCCCGCCAGGTACCCTCCACCCTGAGGGAACTCTGAAATCCAGTTTGAAAAGGGGTCCAGTTGCTCCTTCGGATGGTTAGATTAGGGGAAATTAAGTTCCCACCCTTTGGGGTGTCTGTGCAAAAATCGAGCTCTTGAGAGTTTGCAGAGAAAGGGATCTTAAGAGATCTCCAACAACCACCACCACCCCTATTTTGTTCAGAGGACATGCAGCGTTTGGGGCGAGCTGCCCCTTAGGATGACAGGCATGTTCAATACAGGTAGTCCTCGGCTTACAGCAGTTCGTTTAGTGACCGTTCAAGGTTACGGCGGCACTGGAAAAAGTGACTTAGGACTGTTTTTCACACTTAATGACTGTTGTAGCATGCTCGTGGTCACGTGATCAAAAACGCTTGGCAACTGACTCCTATTTATGACCGTCGCAGTGTCCCTCTGTGTGTGTGTGTGTGTGTGTGTGTGTGT
>JANHFT010009299.1:0-16978 GCA_032467955.1 Pseudoxenodon macrops
AAACAGTGTATATCATCTGTACTGTTTGCTGGGAGGCAAATTGCTGGGAGGCAGAGGAAGATTTTTTTTCTTCTTTTTTTGTTTTTGTCCCCAAAAACTAGGTGCGTCTTATACTTCGGTGTGTCTTATACTCCGAAAAATACGGTATTTTGTTCAAGTATATTATCAAACAGCATACATGTTATAGAATATCCAGATCCTAATAAACTTAATGTTTAAAGAATTTTACCAGTAAGGGACAAATTTGCAGAAAGTTATAAAAGAAGATGCAGAGGCAAGGAATTATCTATATTTGCCATATAATAATTAAATTAAATTAAATTACACTTTTTATTTACCTCAAAATTGAACTCACAGCTTTCACTGCTTCAGATGCTACTTCGATAACAGGGCATTTCACAGCTTCCATTAGAACACTAACAGCATCTTTAAATGTAGCAATATTTGTAAATAATTTAATTTCTTCCGGTTGCCTGAAATTAAATAAAATATTCAAAAATTTTACCCAACAAAAGATTTTTTATAACAATATATATCACATTAAACTTCAGGATAACAGAAATTAAATGTTAACTTAACATTTTTCTAAAATACAATATGATATTTTCAAATTCAAGTTCAAGGCAGGCTGCTTCAACAGAACCAGAATTTATCCAAACTCAAAACACTTTCGGTATGGATTGTAACCCTTTCCTAAGAACTGCCCATTTGAACTCAAGCCATTTCAATATACAAATGCCTAATCTAAAATTATTGTACACAATTACTTATGTTTTACTTTATTTATGAAATGTACATACCACTTCAGGTCTGTAAACAGTGATTATGTTAAATTAAAAATTAGTAATCCACCTATAAAACCTATGTATATATATTAAATATATCTACATTAAGGTTCTCCACTGAAATCCATTGCAAAAAATAAATTTATAACTACAAAATATAAAATTCCATACTCTGACAAGTAAAAAGCTAGAAGAATTTCATATAATATACAAGATTCCCCATCATCCCTCCCAAATATCCTCTCGGATATAACTTTGGTGAAAGCTGCTTCCTCTGCTCAAATTTTCCAAACTAAAGCCAGATAGAGAGTTGATATCTCTTACTTTTTCAAAATTTCAGTAAAAAGTAGAAGTCCTTGTTTTTGCAATTCTATATTATTAAGATGCAAAGTTTCTTTCAAGCTCTTTATAAAAGGTTCTATGCCTAGGATAAAGAAGATATTAAAAAATTGGTGAAGATAGTTTACATAGGTAGTAAATAGTACCTAACATAACAACAGTTTTATCCTATAAGAAAAGTGATGATTTACCATAGACAGTGTGGCATTTGGAAAAGAAAAGCTGTTCTTCAGTAAGGAGCAAGAGGCAGCAATAAACTGACCAGATGAGACTTTCACTCATGCAGAAGAGACATTCAAACAGAAATTCTGCAAGCAAAAAAACCAACAACCTATTACCAGCTGAACCAAAACTAAGGGATTGGATTGGTGAAAACAAGGCCAGACTACATCCTATCATTTGCAAACTTCTGACAAGCAAAGTCAATGAGGAAGCCAAATTTACATAACAACTGTGTTACTAACTTAACAATTGCAATAATTCACTTAACAACTGTGGCAAGAAAAGTCATAAAATGGGGCAAAACTCACATAACAAATGTCTCACTTAACAACAGAAATTTTGAGCTCAATTAATGTCATAAGTTGAGGACTACCTGTACATCTATCAAATCTGACACACCATATATTT
This sequence comes from Pseudoxenodon macrops, assembly GCA_032467955.1. Taxonomy (NCBI): domain Eukaryota; kingdom Metazoa; phylum Chordata; class Lepidosauria; order Squamata; family Pseudoxenodontidae; genus Pseudoxenodon; species Pseudoxenodon macrops. Next base: position 1,755 of record JANHFT010009299.1, read on the forward strand.
TTCTAATAGCATTAAAGTGTTGTCAGTTTTATATTTCATCTTTTTTTAAATTCCTTGTATGGGGTTTGCCTGTTTCAGAGCTGCCATACCCTTAAACATTTTTACTGTACAGTCCACTATGAGCTCAGGATTATAGTCAGTCTTCAGGTGTCTGAAATTAGATATTAACTTTTATACTATCATTAAGATTTCACTCATTAATAGTGATTTGGCAAAAGCTCTTTGAAACATAGCTTTGAAATCAAATACTGTTGCATTCCAGAGTATCAGACGAATAGAATGTCTAATTACTCTTGTTACCTGGAATATCTGCATGGATAAAAGCAGGAGCATATTTAGCTGGAAAGTGCACCAATATAGCAGCCATACATTGTGTACTTGCCACCTGTAATGTCTCATCTCTTGATAATAGCAACTGCAGGAAACATCAGAATTTGCATTAAAGGATTATTTAATACTAATTACCATGAGTTCATTAGAAAATACATTTATTGAATATGAACAATATGTAACTATTTTAAAAAATGTTTGGAGTTTATGGTAACAATGCAATATTATTAAAAGTTTACTAAGCTCTTATAAACAAGCTATATTACAGGAAGTGCACTGACATAATTCCCTGCATTAAAAATATTATATACAATATGAAAACAAAATTCCTATCACTCTTCTCATTATATTTAGAGTTAATATAGGCACACTACATGTAGACATAATACAGAAGCTATTTATTTCTTTTGCAGCAAAAACATTAATTCAATTATAGCGAGTATAGAAATTTAAATAAAAGCAGATTGAAGGAGAACACTAGGTGGATTATTTCAGAAAGTGGGCTGCCTTTTATATCAGATCTCCTTCTCTGAGATAGTCATGTCCTACTTTCTAGTGTTTATATTTTAAAGCATTGGGTGCCTTAGTATCCAGTTGCTGTTAGAAAATGCTAAATCAAATGTATGAATAAAGTGTCCAACCTTGTATTATTAAAACTTGGCTGGATAAAAATGTGGCTTAGATGGGTATCTGGTCTTGCATCAACTGCTACATCAATATTAGGGAAGAGGGATTGATGTGATTGTGCATAAGATTTACATGGTGATACAGGGCATTGTTTTGGAAATGAAGGATTGCAAATATTATGCAACATTGAGATACTCCAACTTAGGCTGCTGCTTGTGTACTGACCACCCAATTGCCCAGCAGTGGCCCTCCAGAAGTTCCTTAATTTCATTTTTGGGCTGGTGTTTGGGTTCCAAAAGTTGTAAGTCTTCAGGGATTAATCTTAATGCCCTGGAAAGGGGAATTTATAACTTCATGGCCTTTATGATTGCAACCTCAACTCACATGGGAGGACACACATTTGATCTGATCTTTGTTTTTGAAAAAAATAGATATGTTGTGAAGATATAAGATTTGACATTTTGCTCCGGTCAGATCACTTCCTCATTATACTGAGGGCATGCGGCACAGGACGAATTAGAACCACCAACTCCTAATACCTAATGGACCCAGGTTTCCAGAAGGTTTGGGGTCTCTTCCCAATCCTTTGGCAGGCAATTATATCTCTTCTCTCATTAGTCTGGTATACAGAGATGGCCAAGGAGTCAGATGAGGTTGTTCCAGCAAGATCTCTGTACAATTGTCAAACATAAGCAGTTCCTTAAACCCAATTTAAGATGCTGGTTATCACCTTTAAAGTTCTATACATCAGGTACTACCATAGCATAATATAATCGGCCAATCCAAATGGTACTTCCTCCTCATTCTGAGATACACGAAATGTGGATAAGGCATTAGGCCTTCTCAATAACAGTTCCCCTCCATTGGAAAGACATTCCAGTGCTTCTAGCTTTTGATAAATACTTTAAAATTGCATTATTCCATTTTGTCTTTCGCCCAAGATGAACAAAGGTGCAATGATATGAACTTTTCTTCAATCGGAATGTTATTATATTAGTTATTTGTTTTAATTGTATTTTTTATTATTTCTAATATGGGCTGCCCAGAGTCCACTGGGAGTGAAGTAGCCTAACAATGATATAAAATTAATGAACAAAAATAGGTTTATTATTCATCTTGACAATTACATTTATAATATTGACAAATTTATTTTGCTTTCATCAACTGATATTAGTATTAAGTACATTTTTATAAAGTTACCTTCTTGAGAATTAAAGGTAATAGACTATCTCCTTCAAATAACTCAGGACTTTCAGAATCTGCTCCTTTTCCTGTAAAACTCATAATAACCGAAACAAAATTATCATATTTCAGCAGTTGCTTTAATAAACCTGAAAAGAAGAAAGAAAATGGACAATAGGAAACTGAACAATATTGAACTATGTCACCATTAGATTCCATAATATATTTGTACGTTCATATACCGGTAATTAGAATTATATGATATGAGCTATTATTACTCACTCATGTTCATGGCAGAAGCATCTAAGATGCTTCCTGAGTGAAAGGATTAGCCAGTGACATGACCATTGCCCAGGGAAGGCCTGGTTGGGAAGGCTCCTTTTATGTCCCCATTAATGTGCCCACCAAAGTGGTACATATCTATCTACTTGCTATTACACGCTTTCAAATTGCTTGGGTCTCAAATAGAGGTTTGCTGATTGTGAACCCAGCATCCTAACCATGTGAGCCACTGTGGTCCCAGCTATTATTATTTCCTTTGATAAAAAGATTAGGGCTTAAATATACTTTTTTTAATACGTTTTTTTTCTCTTTCATTTGTATACATCTCATGTTGTGAATGTTTGTTTTCTGGGTTAGCATATCCATACACATAATCTTAACATTTTTCTTAATAATTACAATTCCTTTTTGTTTTCGTTTTAACACATTACTTCTATTGTCATTCTTCCATTTCTAAGCCTTTCTCTTTCATAATTCACGTTTTTAACCATTATGCTACTTTACTTATGCCACTGATTCTTAACCTGTAGGTTTTAGCCAAAAATGGATCACCATGTATTTTATCATGGATTGTCATGGTTCTATTGATAAGATGAATTTCTTCTGCATAAGCATGTTACATTATGGAGGTATGTGATGAATCAAAATGAGCTGTTTTGACTACACTAAATAGTTTCAGTGAAAAGCAAGGACTGAGTTTGATCTCAAATGAATAGGCAAGCTCTCCTCTTCCAGTTTATAGCTATGAGCAACAGTGAACAGTGCATCAGTTTAAAGATTTTATTAACTTAGTTGTAAATCAGTTAGTGTACAGTAGTATAAACAGATATAAGACAAAAGATAGGATAGGCGAGGCGAGAGAATAGAATTTTTTATTGGCCAACCGTGTGTTTGCAGCAGAACAGCTAGAGAATCTCTTTGCTGTAAAAGAGAGTGGCAAAGTTCAATCTGTTGTGCTGGCCAAGGAGAAAATGCAAGGGCTGTCAGCCATTATGCCTGAAAGCTCTGGGCCAATGGAGTTCTCAACAATCTGTCAAAAGCCAGTAACCAATCCACAAGACAGAAGACATAAGGAACTACAAACTCAAGCAGGACAGTGATTTCAAGAAAGAGATAGGCCAGCAATATGGTCCTTATATATAAGCACCGCTGACCTTGATTGATTTGTAGATTTTACATTCTTTCCTCCAAGCAATTGCATCAACTGCTGCTGGTATAAAATTGATATTAATTAATATGGAACCATTCCTATTTTTCCAGGAATGTTTTTTCCAAAAAGAAAAAAAATATTTTAATAAAATAGATTTGCTTTTCAGTGAAAAAAATCTAACCTGGAATCATTTTTTCCCCAAAATGTGCACTGCTGGTGTATTAGCAATATTAGATGCATGTATCTGTGCAGAGTAAAAGAAGTTATTTGTTATTTAAAGATGTGATTTGAAAAAACTGAGGTCTCTTAATAACAGCATTTTTAGTTAGGTGTGTCCAGATATTGACTTCAAATACATACATTTGTTCCTAAAGACATATGATTGTCTTCAGAAAAAACAGCAATGTATGGTACAGTATTACACAATGATATCAAAACATCTTTGAATGAAAATCATCTCCTGGATTCATCATTCTTAAATTTTTCATGGATACTGAAACTAGACTATACTTCAGATACATTTGCAGAAATTATTAAGTTGAATATTTCAATGTGAGGTCATGACTAGGCAGTGGTTAAGATAAAAGAGAAGTTGATAGTTATCGTTTTCAAAGGAAACCTAAAACTGTGGAAAAGGATAATAGAAGAAAACTAGATTTCTACTTTAACCTTAAACATGCTTCTGGAGACAAAAATGTTACATTAATGTTAAAAATTTGTCACTGAATTATATCTTCACTTAGATCCTAGAGTGATTTTATCTTGTGACAAAATACATCTGGGTGCACAATCCATTTGACATTGATATTAAAGATTTGGCTGATGACATTTCAAGCATATCTGGCAAATCCAAACTGAAACACTGTGTTTTGGAAGAAAATAAAAAACATTTAAAAAACACCCATAAAGTTCTACTGAAACAAGAAAATATTTGTAGTTCAAGGCTGAACTGAGCCATTGGCCGTCTCTGAGCTTGGTTTTTTTTTCTTGCAGTTGTTTCATTAGAAACTAGGTAACAACATCAATGCTAGTAGAGTGTGGGATTTGTTTTCATTTTATATACTAGTAGCTTGTCCTGTCAGTATTGGTGGGAGTGGTCTTGGTGATTCCTTGATTGAACTGTTGTTAACTGTTTGTCTGAATTGGTAGATTGGGGTATTATTTGCTTCTTGATTGGTCTAATGTTAACCATGATGTTAATCTCTCATCTTGATGTTGATTGTTTGTGAGAAATTACTTTGGTCTTTTTGTTTCCTTTTTTATTATCTTTTCATTGGTATGCAGATGTTATTTATCTGTATGTGTCTGTTGATGACTGATTTTTCTTAAGATTTAGCCATAGTTTCATCTGGCAAATTATGAGTATTCTAGACCAAGTCAATTACAAAAATACTAGATAATTCCTGGAAGCCTGACACTCAAATTGCCCTCAACAGACATCTAGAGACTCTTGTCTTAACTAGTCAATTTAATATTTATTCTCAGCAACTAACAATGTTTCATAATATTGTTGTTTAAAATATTTTTTCATTTGGGAAATTAAAATCAAGCTGCTTTCTCTGGAAGATATTGAAGCTTTTTCATCAGGTGTCTGAATTTAATCTGGATGCATGTAACACTAGCCTGGTTTTTTTCAAGTAAAATTCCTTATCCCCAGGTCAGGTGATTTTTGGTATGTGCTCAATATTAAAAAAAACAAGTAAAATTTGTACATTGACAATAATATATGCTATATTTTAGAATATTTCCCATTTTTCAAAACATTCAGCATTCCCCAAAAAAGGATTGTTATTGTACATAAAAGTCATCTGTAAAAATTATGAAAAATCCTTCTTGTAACCTTCTGATTCTTACCTATGGAGTTAAGTTGCAGTTCCATGGTCTGAGCATCCTTCAAAGTAGTCAGAATGAGACTATTAAGTTTATCTTTGAAATGAATAGTCAACAGTTCTGTAGTTCTGGGGACAGCATAGAGTTTGCCATAAAGATAACACACAGCAGCTTTTATCCTCTCACTGGGGTACATCAAGCCTGCAGCCAGATGCTCAATCAGGTTACATGTTAAAGAAAATAGAAAAGCAGGTGTAATGAGAACACAGACGTTTTGTTAGAAAAGTTAAGTAAAATAATCACTGAAACCATGTTCTGAAAAATCACACAATTTCTCATATTGTGCAAACTACTCAAATCTCAAGAAAAAACATTGGTTCTCTTTCAACAATTAATTGGAGGTGGATAGGAAATTTTAAAGGTGAGACCCTAAAACTTTTGCTTTCAACATATCAACTTAGAAAATATTGTGCTAATAATATAGAATAGTGTGAAATACTGTACAGCTAAATCTATTGGCAGATGATGAATCTTCTTGGGAAAAAATGATCTAAAAGAAACTGAGCCTCTATAGTTTCTCCAGTGATGCAATCTTAACTTTAGAATCAGATCAAGCTAGAGTAACACTAAGGTAAAGGCTCTTAGGTATAGCAGGTCAAAGAGAAATTGCTGCTTCCTCTCACAATTGCAAATAACCAAATATTAGTATTTAAACCAGTCTCCTATTTATATCATATCAGTTCCTCAATTTTGGACAGCCTTATCTTAAACTCAGTTTAATATGCTTCCGACAGCGGTCCTGGAAGGGAAATATAGGAAAATTCCATATGAAACCCAATTCTGCTCTTATCATATGTATACTGTAGAAACCACAGCCCATGTTCTCATTTATTGCCAGTTCTATGGAGACATTCACCACCAGTTGATTACCAAGTTATCAAGAGCAAGTTATCTTACTAATAGTTTCTCAGAGATTGAAATTGTTTTAATCCTCTTTTTTACTGATAAACGTATTCTGTGGGACATCAAGAAAATTGTTTTTATCATTCACTGAGTTCATAATATAATCACTGCATAGTTAAAATTCACCTATAATACTTACTGTGTTCAGTCACTAAAGTATTAGCAAACAATGGAATAGCATCTGCCAACTTTCCAAGAAGAATAAATACAGGCAAACTATTTCTTGTTGTGGCTATCTTGCATAACTATTGTGGTTGGGGGAAGCAAATTAGACAATTTACAAGACTAGCTACAGTATGGAAATCATTGCAATTTGCTTCTTTCTTTTTAATTAACTATTTTCCTCTGCTGCCATTCTTCTAAAGGGCTACTTGATACATGCAATCATCCTCCCTGCAATTCTCTTGATCAGAATGCAAAGATATATTGTGTCAACAAGCATTCCACAGATACAGTCCCACAATCCTAAGTAAGCTTTTAAACTCATTTAACCCTAAACCAGGGCTCTCCAAATTTGGCAACTTTAAGACTTGAGGACTTCAATTCTGGGAGTTGAAGTCCACAACTGCCCTACACCATCCCTCTCAAGACAAATTGAGGAAAGTTCTGCCTGCAAATGACAAAAAAGTTGCAAATGTGTGGTTACATGATCCTGGGATGCAGCAGGTTCCAGAAGATACAAATCCGTAAATGGTGTCAGGACGAATTACATAAATGACATTTATGTGTGTTTCAATCCCTAAATAAATGCAGCAACAGTGACAGTTATGGAGGTCCCTAGGATGGCACTTTGTTATGCGAACTGCAAACCTGCTTCCCAGTTCAATTCAAGGTGTTGGCCATTACCTTTAAAACCCTATTTGGCATGGACCCATAATATCTGAGGAACTATCTAGCCCCAATGAAATCAGGCTATCCCATTTCTTCCGGCAGAAGGGGCATACTGCGGACCCCATTAATCAAAGAATTTTCTGCCACGACCCTCATTCTTTGGAACGCCTTGCTGGAGAGAAGAGAGAAGAAAAGAGAGCCACCCCTCACTCTTCTGGTCTTCAGGAAGAGCTTCAAAACCTGGCTATGTTGCTTGGTGTGGGGCCCTGAATGAAAAACTGTAGATGGAGGTAGTTGGTGCAGTGCAGTAACAAAGAAGACATCATCAATCCCCTGCTCCAAATCTGTGGCCTTTTAGTCTGTCCTTAATATTTAGTAATTTTAATGTTTTTATATTTGTAATTGTTTTTATATCTCTATGTTTTATTACATTGTAAGCCACCGAGAGTTGCCTCGAACTGACATGGGTAGATTTAAATTCAATAAATGAATAAACAGGTTAATACCATAATGCCATTGATTTTATTCAACCTTCCTTCATAGAAATCAATATTTTTATAAACTAGAAAAATCACTTATTTTTCAACTTACTTCAGTTAATGAAAAGCACATTACTCCAAAATGGAAAATACAAACCTCTCTCTGACATTCATCCAATAGATAATGCAGATACCTCTCCAATCTCAGCTCTACTACCAACTGTACTAATACTGTGCACAGCAAGAAAAAAATACTCAGTTTATTCAATTTATTCATGTGTAATTGACACATAAACCACAATCAATTTTGCTAACATTTTTACATATGACATTTAATTTTCTTTACTGTTGTTTTTCCAGAATTATATTTAGACATTAAAGTAAATATGCTTAATAGTAATATATAACTAATGATAGGGATTGTATATAGACCAGACTTTTAGAATTCTTAACAGCTTTACCAGCAGTGGCTGACAGGGACAATTTTTTTTGTATGTACAGTAATGCATCTATTTAATCTGTTTTTGTGTTTCTGTTCTTCTCTCACATCTGTGTGTGTTTGTGCCCTAGGAAGAACAGAGCATTTGCATACATTCCAACCTGTATTACATGACCAGAGATAAGAGGGGCTTATAATAAAATAATACACAAATTTACTAGCCACTGGCCAACTGTGTCTCCCACAGGGATGTAGGGTAGGATTTTTTCTGGCAAGTTTTCTTCCTTAGCCCTCATCATTATGTTGCTCATTTCTAACTCAATTTTGTGTTTTGCTGGTTTCTCCTTGCATACTACATTTGGTTCAGCTGTATTCAATTTTCTAGAAATCCTAAAACATGGCAAGCTCACAACTGACTTCCTTGATGTATAAATGTAACTATCAAATTTCAGAAGCTAAAGAATTTGGTTTATGTATCCTTTTACATACAGTATAATTCAAGAAAAACTAGCCGTGTTTTAGGCTATATATGTTACAGAAAACAAGATTGAGCTATTTTCAGACATCCATGTCCATGTGAGAAAGGCATCTTAAACATGGAATCCAGATTCTTAACTCTATTCAAACAGCTACTTGAAAGTATGTGTGGATGTAAATATTTTCTGAGCATGCCTACCCATAAAGGTGTTAGACAGGGTTATATTCTAGCCCCAATGCTTTTTAAGCTCTATATCTATTCAAGAATTCTTGTATGCTCCAGATAATCACATGCCAAAGATCCTTGGCAAATGTATTAATACTTTTTTATAAGCTGACAATATGGTCCTAATAGCGCATTCTCAAATAGGCCTGAGAAGACTGTTGAAAAACTATCTTTAGTATAGTCTCAATTCTCTAATCATCAATAAAACTAAATCTAAAATGATGCTATTCAGCAAAAAAAAAAAAAACAAACTACTTGATGAGAAGCCTACTGAACAAATGTATTATTTCACCTATTTAGGAGTGGCCTTTACCATCACAAAGCCATGGGCAAACCATTCTAAAAGAATAAGGGCTAAGGAAGTACCAAAAAATTATATTCATTATTTAATTAAAACTACCCAGGCATCTTGACCCCCATAGTGTATTTAGGACAAAAAGTATTTAGGACAATGCTGATCTATGGCACAAAACTGTGGAGCTCTACAGAACCTATCTTATCTAAACTAGTTCAGATTAGTTTACTAAGAATACAGAGAATTGACAGGAACCCATCAGCCACCACAGTCAATATTTACTCTCAAATGCCTCCCAGGCAAAGGAAACTTTTAAACTGAGAGTGTTGGATAACAGTGCCAAACACACATGCAATTATTGGCCAAAATCCCCAAGAACTTTAAATTGGTTGGTTAAGAACAAAACCACTTTGGAAGTGAAAAATACCCGTAAATGAGTTTGACACAATTCTTAAGAAGGGCCTATTCTAAAGCAAGATTTGAGTTGCAGGATTTCCTGGTCAAATATGAATGGTGACATTAAGTGTCATATGCTCTTGCATCATGACAGGTTATGTATATGCAGTGCCTCAGCCACTGAATATAATTGCTCATGTTTTTGTTTGTCAACTGTATGTGTTTTAGGTTTAGATACTTAACATCCCTACTTGAAAGAACACTGGGAGCTGAATTGCATATAACATGATTCAGTTGACCAAATTGATATTTGCAAAATTGGATTTATTACATTTGATCATGCTGGAGTAAAATTATTAAATGTTTTTAGAGAAACTTTTTCTAGTAGTTTAAGATAGTACTTTTTTCATATGTCTTTTTTTAAAGGTCAATTGAATTGCATAGTTTTTACATAGAGAATTAACCAATTTAATTACTGTTTAAGTATCCTTAAGGCAATTATTTATGAGGAAAAGTATTCTCATCATAATAATTTAGGAAAGAAAGTTAAACAACTTTTGAACACTATTCTGGTATTATATAATATAATGCCTTTGTTTTAAATTGGTGCTTTATCATTTCAATGTGTATGATGTGAAATTTTCATTACATTGGGTGAAGCAGAATTATTGAGGTGAACTACTTGCTAAATTACTGACTACTTGGATGAAACAACAACAAATTATTCTACAAATAAGGAATTTCAAAATAAGATATACTGTATGCTTTCATAAAACACGATTAAAATGTTAGGATTAAAGTTTATTGAGAATAAGAATTAGAGTTTGAGAATTAGAAATGTTTTTATATAATTTAAGATGAATGTTGTGTTGAAAAACAAAGTGTAACCCAAATCTAAACCTCAAAAGAAATTTACTGGCATTTGCATAGTACCTTCTGATTCAATTTTGATCAATAACTTCTCTTATTATCACACAGAAAATAAAGTAATTCAAGCTCCCCATTTTATATATACCTTCAATGAGTAAATGCAGTATATTGCTGTCTTCTACAATTTGTAAGATCCCTATAGAAGTATATAGAGTAAGAATCATATTTTGGAAAAAATAATTATCATTCTTAAACAAATATTTGGGCTGCAATCTTTACTGCACTTACTAAAAAGGAAACATACATATATAATCATGATGCTATTGTTTTAGGGTAAGCAGCTTTATGCAGAATAAGGAAAAAGAGCAACAAATAATAAATCTATATACTATACACACATACACACACAAACAAACCCAAAAAGGAAAATGTAGCTAAATCTAATTTGCATTGCATCAACCTAATTTACTATCTCTCCATACATTTTAATCCTTGAAAACCACATCAGCTTCTGTCATAGCCATATATTAATCATAACATAGCCTTTTGGTTTTTTTATAACTTGTCAACTTCTCTTTATTTAGGAGCTTATAAATTGTAAATTGTCATTTATAATAATTTATTATTTTCTTTCTGTTCTTTGGTACTTTAATTTTCAGATCCATTCTCCTCATTGTATCATGTAATTTATCTAATGTTTGCTGTAAGTAATTCATATTCTCAGCTATTATGATTTAATCTTCTGCATATACATTACTGTTGCCATATATTCCATCTCCATAAATGCATTGAAGAACTACCCTTGTCTTACTCATTGCTCAGTATTAAAGAACCATTCATCGGGAATTCCATGTATTTTCATGCATGATTACTTCCATCTTATATCATTTTTATCTCATTCAGCAAGCAGCCTTCACATAAATCAAGACTATTCACTTTATATTACACTTTCTCTGTACATTTGCACATTTACAATTAGCTTTCTTTCCTATGTTTATATATTTTTCAATAACCTGCTAAAGAACGAAGTCTTTTCTGACTACCCTATTAATAATTCTTAGAAAGAGATGAATGAAGAATAAAGGAAATTAGAGGCCTGTTAACTTGGATGTTCTTGAATAGCAGAAGATATGAGGTTTCTCAGATCCAATTTACCATCTTTGAACATGCTAAAATAAAGATTGCCACATATGATTCAGGAAACATCTTGCATTGTTTCTTATAGAACTATAACCTACTAATTACAATATGTGGGAGAGGTATCCTTTTTTTAAATCAGTTTTAAACACACTTTATGTGTACAAAATATTGAATAATACCACAACAGAAATAAATATATTGATTGTGGATTACTAAAAATAAACACAAATGTGCCAAGATATGTATAGTTCATTCTAAGGATTCAAATGATTTAACATAAATTAAGAATGTTTAAAATGGCCCTAAAAATTAAACCTATATTATTAATAGCAGTTGGACACATATATCGCCTGAAAATGCTTTACAGCCCTCTCTAAGTGGTTTACAGAATCAGCATATTGCCCCCAACAATCTGGGTCCTCAGTTTACCAACCTTTGAAGAGTGGAAGGCTGAGTCAACCTTAAGCCAATGGGAATCAAACTCTGGCAGTCAGTAGAATTAGCTTACAATACTGCATTTTAATCATTGTGTCACCACAGCTTTTCATTAGTACAATTTCCTCAAAAGCCACATCCTTTATTCTTATTCTTTTCCCTTTGATATTTTTCCTCACAGAAGGAAAAAAACTAACTATGTATTAGAAAATCAACTATGGCATTTAATATGTCTATTTTGGCCAAACAACTCATCTTAATCACTCTGATTCACAAAATAAATTGTGCTGAAAAAATTAAAATATTCTTGCAGTAGAACATGTTGAATGTGTCTGATGTTCTCTTACCAAACAAAGTTGCTATAAAATAAGCACATATTCTTTCATTCTGAACGAACAATGGGATGACTCTTGTTGCATGCTGAGTCAGAACATCTCGGAGACAAGAGACCACATGCTTCTTGCGTATTAGCTAAATGTTAGAAAGGGAAAATTACAAAAAATGTTAAAAAGAAATATAAGAAACTTAATTCTCCTGTGAGTCTATATTTTTACTTTTTGAGAAACTGTTGATTTCCTTTGAAAGAATCAAAGTAATGAAAACTTCAGAATTTCCCCCCTATTTTCTGTCTTACTTACTACCCATTTTATATCTAACATATCCTTGCACATAACAATCAATCGTATAATTTAGTAATCTCAACCGAAAAGATTTTATATACTCAAAATGCGGACATATTTATGAAGCTTTTGCCATGGCCTGAGGTCATCTGATCACCTTTTGCCAGATTTACTTAACAATCATGTTACTAACTTAACAACGGCAGTGATTCACTTAACAACTGTGACAATAAAGGTCATAAAATGGGATAAAACTCACTGAACTGTCTCGCTTAGCAGCAGAAATTTTGGGCTCAATTGTGATTGTAAATTGAGGACTACCTGTATTCATTTCAATTTCTAAAACGACTGTATTCTAAACTCCCTTTTTGAATGCAATTGAGAAAAACAACTAAGAGCAAAAGTCCATCAATTGTACAAATATCAACTGTAACTGTATCAATTGCTCTAATAATTGTTTATTATTTATAAACTGTTAGTTATTATTAACTATGTATTAAAGCATTGTTTAATATTTGTATTAAACACAGTAGGAGATTCAGGCAAGTTTATTAAGGAACAGAGAGCATTCAAATTTAAAAGCTGGATCACACATAATGCAAAATATAACATACTCTCATATTTAATGCAAGAAGTGAATCCCAAGGAAAACATCAGTACGTAAGTAAACATGATTAGGACTGTGCTGTAAAATGTATCTGGGTATATTTGAGAATAATTTGGGCTTTCTAATTTCTCATACAGTATGAAAACTATATCATTACCACCTGCCATTTTCACCCCGAGCTAAGAACTCAGAAATAAACAACCAAATGAAATAGAATAATTTCCATATGCCAAAAGACTTTCCAGGGCTGTGTTGTTACAATGTCTTCTCTCTCATCCCATTTAAAAAGGACCATTTTATTGCCAAAGTTGGTAGAGGAAGCAAGTAAATAGTTACACATGCTGGTTTTGTTATATATTTTCTTTTTACAGTTTGTAACATTGCTATTCCAAAAAGAACGTACTTGCTCCTTAATTTATGGACTTCATAACTAAAAAACAAGGTCCGACTAAAGATTTGACCGTTCAAACACACCCACACACCCAAAACCAGTCCACTGCTTCCATATGAAGCGGATTCTTTCAGCTTAGAACGGGAAAGAGGAATTGTGAACTAACGCGGGGCAATGACGAGTGAGGACACGAAGAGGAAAATGGGGAACGTTATTCAGCCTTCCAAAGAGTGCCGCGGCTCAAAGCAAGCCCGCCCGGCGCACATACCGAGACCCCGTCCTCCTTCAGCGTCTCAATGGCGCAGGCCAAGCAGAGCGGCGAAGGCAAAAACTCCAGCAGCCAGTGAGGGTCGTGCCGCGAGTGAAACCGCTCACACACTAAAGGCTCTGAGGCGAAGCCTGCCATCTCGCCGCCTCACACGCTCTTCCACACACGGTGGCAACTGCAAAGAAGATGGGACAAATTTGGCGGGATAGTTTAACGCAAGCGCGTTGCAAAACCACCATCTGTTGCTATGGCGATCCCGATGATAGCGGCCCGGGGATCTTGCTTCCAGCACTAGCTCTTTATTGCGGTGGCTGTTTCTCCATAGCTCAGCCTGATGTTTGTTTGCCTTTGTGTTGGTTGATGTTAATTGATGTTAATTGATGTGATTGATGTTAAGGGTTTTCCCTCTGTACGAAGTGATGCTTATTATTCATCAATCCTTGAATCCGTTAAAAAAAATGCAGCATGCATAATAAAATTTGCTGTCCCATTACGAATCCTTTTACTGCTTCTGTTTCAAGTCAGAACAATCATGCCTGATTTCCAAAATGAGAATAATAAGAAAGCCTAAATATACATTGAGGATGCTTTTGACCTGGGTTAGAATAAGTAGGAAAACACTACTTTAATGGCTTAAGCATGTCTCCCTAATAAGCTGAGGACAAGATGAAGGTAACATCATGGGGGCCATAGCAGGGGAAAAATAGTATCACAGCATATTTGTATTTTGGATACAAAGACATAAAAGGACTATAACTAAAAGCTTCATTTTAACCCAATACATAGGATTTCATTTAAGAGATATATTTATAATGTTTTTATTTTTCAATATATGCATTAATACCAAAGGGTTATACATAATATACAATATTTACACATAGGCCACCACATTCTCTAGGACTCATTCATTGTATAATCCAGGCACAAAACTATGTTGTCAAAGAACTAAAGATTATGCTACTTGTATAATCAGATGGTAGAGATATCACGTTATGGTACATATGGTTTATTTAATTGCTTCAATTATTTAATGACTGTAGAGATTCTCCATCATCCAGGTCATGGTTGTCCCAAAGGTGCTTTTTCAGGAGGCAACTGGATTTTTTTTGTTTTTTCTTTTGAAGACGTTCTGCTTCTCATCCAAGAAGCCTCTTCAGCTCTGACTTCCCCACTATCCTGTCAGAGCTGAAGAAGCTTCTTGGATGACAAGCAAAACATCTTCAAAAGAAAAAACAAGAAAGTGCAGTTGCCTCCTGAAAAAGCACCTTTGGGACAAGTATTTAATGAGTTACCCTCAGTACTGAAGGAAGTTAGCACCCACCCACCCCTCCTAGAGGAATGAAATATCCTAGGAAATATCAGAAAGGCAGAATATTATATTTCCTT
>JANHFT010009299.1:17078-34596 GCA_032467955.1 Pseudoxenodon macrops
GGAGGCAAGTCAGCCCAATTATCTTGTTGGTAATCCACATAACATCTGATGTATTGTTCCACCATGGCATTAGCACATTCTATGGCTCCGTTCGTACTTGGATGGAAAGCCGAGCTAAGCCTCTGCGATGACCCAATGGACCTCAGGAACTCTTGCCAGAACTTAGCAGTGAACTGAACTCCTCAGTCGGAGATCACCCCTTGCGGAACTCCATGCAGCTAGTAGATTTTTTGACAAATATCTTGGTTAATTTCTTAGCTGAGGGGAGTCCAGAACAAGGAACAGGTCGATCACAGTTTACAGTGATTGCTGCCACTTTCTGGGAGTTCTACTATGAAGTCATAGGTCATCTAGTCCAACCCCTCATTCAAGCAGGAGACCCTACACCATTTCTGACAAATGTCAGTCCAATCTCTTCTTGAAAGTCTCAAAAGATGAAGCTCCCACAACTTCTGAAGGCAACCTGTTCCATTGGTTGATTGCTTTCACTGTCAGAAAGTTCCTCCTTTTCTCCATAGTGTGAGGGGAAGATTATCCAGGAATGGGTTAACTGCTTCTCTGCCTGGAGACTGAGTCATCTTTTTGGCCACACCTCCTCTGACTGGTTTCTTCCCAGTTTGACTTGGTCTTCCGTCGAGTAGAGACAGAGATTTCCATTCCTGGATCATCTTTACTTCAGAGACGTTTAAAATTGAAAAGGAAGGAGAAGGCGTGGCTTGTTCCGGGTGAGACAACAACCTCTTGGAAGCTCCTGGGAGGTCATCGAACCTCAGCCCAACTGGGGGTCCTAACTAACCCTGAACTGTCCTGAAGGGACAGTGAAGTACGGGGGCACCTGCCTGCATGAGCAGGGAAACGGCAATTTCCCTGTAGTGCAGACTGAAGCCTCTAAACCCGGAAGCTGAGGAGGCAGGGCTGGACCTGCTCACAGCCTGGGTAGCCACATTGAATGGAGTTAGAAGGAAATATTGTTTGTCCAGAGGAGAAGATCTGAGCAATGTTGCAGGAGTGGTGAAATTGAGCAGAGTGTGGAACTGAGTGAGTTCGGCTCTTTAAGAAGAAGGGGAAAAGTTTTCAAAGTGTAAAATGAAAGTGCCTGGGAGAGGAAAAATGGCGGCTAACTGGCACTTCGACTTAAAAGGGAAAACAATAAACTTTTAAATAGAGGATTTAAAGATTCTTTGCTTTTGCATCTGGAAGGAGGAAACTTAAAAAGAACTGAAAGGATTGAAATAAGGGGCAAAGGAAAAAAGGTTCTTTAAAAAAAGACTATATTATAAAGAGAGAAATACAGAAACTAAGAGAAAATCGATGGGGCCATCTGCTGGCAAAAAGAGGCTATTGCAATGATTGGAATAAAAGGGAAGAATATTTAAACGAAGTAGAAAGGTGAGAAAGAAAGAGGAAGGGAAGTAGGAAAGGGTTGGAATGTTGTTGCAAAACTGGATGATATAGAAGAGAAGAGAACGGAAAAAGCACAAGTAAAGTTGGTGGTGAAACGAATAAAGAAATTATGATGATATTTTGTTTAAAATCATATAAATGTAAAGGTGTAAAATGTGTACTCTGACAACTGATGCTGTAAGTTGTATTTGGAGAGTTGGTGGGATAAAAAAAAATTGTTTAAAAAAAAGCTAAGGTGTCTGCTGCAGAGCCAGTTTTGAAGCAGCCAAGCCCAAATGAGCCTTTCGTGATACAGGTAGACGCCAGCGAATGTGGCAATAGGGGCTGTTTAACTCCAGAGGAACCAAAAAGGGGAGCTTTTTGAATATATTATATATTCTTTCAAACAGTGATAGAAACCAAGAGAACCATTTCTGTATTAGCTAGAAAGTTGTGCTGTACTAGTACAGAAACATTTCAAAATAAACATTTTTAAAATGCGTTTTTAAAAAGCTGTGGCATTTTTCTACTTCCTTTTTTCTGAAAAATAACCAATAACTTCCCTTTGGGGTGTAAACGTTTACTTCTGACCACTAGATCTTTTAAGATGCCAGGAGGATTGGCACTTGCTGGTTGGGCAAACATGGCCAGTCCTAGGACCCACCCACCATTAGTTGACAGAGTGCCAGGCTGGGTAAGGCTCATTGTTGTAACTTCTAGGCAGGATGCCAGGGTTACAGATTGCTGGTATAACTAATCTTATTAGTTAGCAGAGGCAGCCAAAGCCAGCTAGCACACTGCAATGCAATGCTATAAAGATAAGCAGGCCACAGAGAGAACAGCTGGCACAGCGAAAACAGCTTTCTCAGCCTTACCATATCTTTATTCTTGAAGCAGTTGATGTTTCATGAATGCTTGTGTTAGTCTGTCTGTAGAGAGATGTAAACATATTCCAAATATACAGAATTTAAAAGAGGTTAGCTCCCAAAAAATGTCTACTGGATTCTTCAGTCCTGAGCTCCTGTTCAAAATGTGGGTTGAAATCCCAGTTGGTCTGCTGGACCGATATCAAAACGTCCCATTCCATCATCATAAGAGATGCCAAAATTAAAGCTTGTGCACATTAAAGATGTGGAGAATGAAAGTGAATGCAGCCAAAGCAATGTTAACTTTGCTTTCTCAAAATAGCTCTGATAAGCTGAAAAATAGAGTGAGGCATGAAACTGATTGATTAGCTGTTCATCACAACACCAGAGAGCCCATCACACCCATCAACCCTATCTCAGTGTTCTCCATATGAAGAAAATGAAGTTTTTGTAACATTGTCTATTGTCTGTAACACCCCCAGGAGAGAACCCACTCCATTGGCATCAGATCTCCAATTCACAATAGAATGGGATGATTAAGTGGAAACCTGCCTTGGATGCTTGAAATCAAACAATTTCATCAACAAGGCCAGGTTCAAAAATAAAATTATGTATTTGTAAATATGCTGACATGTAGCTATTGCTTCTCCTTGAGATGCTAATTGCCTAAAACAATTATGTTTGTCAAATCTGAATGGGAATAGAGGGTAAGAGAAAGATGAATTTCTTCCCATTCCAAATCAAAACCTGTTGCAAATTCCAACTTTTTCAGGATAATCATTTGTTGAGTGATAAAGATCTGACCATTCCCCCCCCCCCCTCTTGGTAGCTGATCTAGCTGATCTTGGTAGATGCTCTGGGATTACTTTTAATGAAGAGTCAGCTAAAATGTAATACATAACATTATAACTAATAATCTCTTTTTGCCTCTTTCATTGGTTGGGAGCCAACAACCCACCAAGCAAATAATTAGAAGTGACAACAGCACAATGGGTAATTTGTGGACGAAGTTTACTCGCCTCGAGGCAGTTTCCCATCTCTGTCACATTTGTGTTTGTTTCATGCTCACTTGTTTACTAAATTCCCTCAAATTGGCCAAAATTGGTATTGAATTTGTGCGATTAGATTGAATTAGGGATTTGGGAGATTGCAAAGACACGCTTAATCAAGTATTGTTAAAAGACTGTGTAGGTTGCCGATAGGTTTTCTGATTGCTGATGTTATGCTGAGTATCTGTTTTGGGGATGACAAATCTTGTGAGATGTTGCTTTTTTTCTTAGGTGGTTGTTAATACAAGATGGACACTTTCCCTCTCTTTTTTCAAACACAGTAATATAATAACTCTTTAGGATAAACAGTTTTCTTTATAAAAGAAAAATACATTATATTATAGTTTAGGATGGCTTTCTTTTGCATAGACAATTTAGGGCATGGGTGTTCAGATCCCTATCTGATTTCCCAACCTACCTTGTAGAAATTTAGCTTGCACTAGCCACGATGACTTGGCAGATGGGACATTATGATTGTCAGGCCTGCGACCATATTCTCTTTTGGATCTTTGGCTTGCCACACTTGCTATTACTGTATTATGCATTTTCTATTGTGGGGAAATGGGAGGGGGGATTGTCTGGAGCTGGGGATATGTAGCAATAACAAAATTCTTTCTAAAAAGCCAAGGTCATCTTTTGTCTCTGCACCTGACTAGAACTGGATGGGCGAAGCTGCCAGCTTGGCAGTGAATGATTGGACCATGTGATGAACTTGTGGGTGTGGGGGCAAGATCTTGAACTTTCAACTGGGTGGTGAGAACCTGGGAATCCTCAGATTCGGGTTTTCACAGATGTGCCAACATGGCTCTCTTAATAAATTGGAACTTTGAGGAATGCTTTGCCTTGGAGTCTGATTTAGTTCTGGATGATATTTGGAACGCTGACACTGACTCTGTAAACCGCTTAGCGAGGGCTGCAAAGCACTGTAAAGCGGTATATAAGTCTAAGTGCTATTGCTATCTCAGCCCAGATCATTGGCAGGTCACTTCTGAAAACCTGGCAGGAAAAGTCACCAGGAATCATGATTGACTTCATGAATGGTAACCAACAGAATGCAATTTCTGAGCAGCTCAAAGATAAAGAGGGTCTTACTGTCTGAAAAGCAGACCAGAAAATAATTTTAGAGAATTTTTTTCCACAATTGGTCTGTGTCTATGGTTATTTTCCACTGAAAACATGCCACAGCCTGTTCACAGAACTGCTTTCTTTCTTCCCCCCCCCTCTTGTTCTGTGGGCCATTTTCACCTAAAACTTTGACCCTGAAGATGGATAATGGATGTGTTTCTTCAATCTGCTTCCATTGCTCTATGCCCGCTGGGTTGCTTGAGGACAGTTTTTCCTCAACCGTAGCAGGTGCCAAATCGTTATTAAAAACATGGCTTGAAAAACACAAGCGATGGTGTTTTTGCTGAGATGAAGCACATGGCCAGCTCAGTTCTTTGATGTGAGACTGACCTCTGCAATGCACAAACCACCTTCAATTTCATAAGCTGGCTAACGTTTTAGGTATCTTTACAACGGACGTAACAAAATCTTGCAAATCGGGTTATAAAAACCACAATGCTAAGACATGTTCCAAAGCTGCTTTTTCAAGAGGCAACTGAACTTTCTTTGTTTTTTTTCTTCCTTTGAAGACGTTTCACTTCTCATCCAAGAAGCTCCTTCAGCTCTGACAGGATAGTGGGGAGTGGAAGGATTTATATTCCTTGCAGACAGCTTGGTTATTTGCATCCTTTTAGGATGCAGAAAGTCCAGTTGCCTCTTGAAAAAAAGCACCTTTGGGACAACCATGACCTGGATGACTGAGAATCTGTACAATGCTTTAAAAGCAAAAAGATGTGAGGGAAAGGTTTTAACCCAATGTTTCTTAAACCTGGCTACTTTAAGACATGGGGACTTCAACTCCCAGAATTCCTCAGCCAGCACGCATTGATGGGGGAATTCTGGGAGTTGAAGTCCATGGATCTGAAAGTTTGAGAAATACTGCTTTAGGAGAAGCTGCTGCCCTTGAATGTGTTTGAGGGTTACTCTCTCTCAACTCATCCTGACAGGTGAAGGAAGTTAGCACCCACCCAGCCCTCCTAGAGGAATGAAATATCCTAGGAAATATCAGAAAGGCAGAATATTATATTTCCTTGGATGAGAAATGGAGAAACAGGCAGGAAGCAGACTCACTCTTAATAGCCCCCACCTTCCTCAATAGCAGATGTCCTGCACTTAAGAGATAAAGAGATGGCTAGGTCTATTCATATGCAAATGCCCTCACCCAAGATTCAACAAAGGTAGGATTAGCAACACAACTCATGGCACCTAGGGAGATTACATCAAGATTCAACCAGGCCTGATGGACAGCCTACAAAGTTAGCTAAGACCCCCACCCCCTGGGAGTCTGACAACCAATCAGTGCATTTCTTATACAGGAACAAGAAACTCAGAAGTGGAGCCCAACAGAGGGCATAAAACTCAGGCACTCCCAGCAATCCGCCCTTTCTAGTGGTCTTCAACACCTTGAAACATGTGATTGCCTTTTCCCCAGGACCTCAAACCATGTCCACCATTAAACCATCTTTCCAAGCAGTCTCCATGTTTCCAGTGTCTTCTTCCCCACTTGGAACTGAACCTACGGTAGATGGACATTTCTTCCAACAGCACTGTACCTGTTTAATTTCTTCCAGCTGCAAAGAACTGGGAGGTTAAAAAAATGATTATTGCTATCAGAATATGTCATGGATAATTTCTCCGTTTGTCACATACAGAAAATGTTGATGAATGGCTTTAGATCTAGCCCCCATTCACCTAGTTTCCTTTTTAAGTCCAACCTCCCTCAGCAGGGAAGAACTGCTAAGCGTGTCACCTTTAACCTATAAAAAAACACGGCATAATATTTTTATTGCTGCTGAAACTAGATGCTATATTAATCAAATGGCAATTGCTAATGAGTGAAAGTGGAAACACAGCCCATTAAGTTCAGTAAACGTCACCGTGAGGGAATCTGAACACGATCACTATTTTAGGTCGAA
This sequence comes from Pseudoxenodon macrops, assembly GCA_032467955.1. NCBI lineage: Eukaryota > Metazoa > Chordata > Lepidosauria > Squamata > Pseudoxenodontidae > Pseudoxenodon > Pseudoxenodon macrops. The sequence continues at coordinate 23,397 of JANHFT010009299.1, forward strand.
GCTCTTTCTCTACACACATTTTCTGTAACAACCAGTCAAAGGTAGAGGTCGCACTTGCGGGAGCCGAGAAATCTTCGAGATCTGCATCATATTTCCTGCAGGAGGGCCGCTCCTTTCCAACGTCACTTCCGGGAGCGCCTCTATCTTACGTATCCGCGCATTCCACATTTTTCCTCCGTGAAGCTTTCGGGCCGAGGGGATCCAGAGCAGAATCTCCGGCTGAAGTTTCTACTTAGCAGAAATGGTGAGTGGGCCAGATCCGGAGGTTGCGGAAAGCGAAGGCGCTAGGTGTCGGTGAAAATGCCGAAAGGACGGCGTGGTCGAGAGCGCGAGCTCAGGAGTCCACGCGGAGGTCGCGTATCCGGCCACGCTCAGCCTCAGTTTCCATACAGGCACCAATGGAATCACGTGCTGAGCAAGACGCCTTGCGAGCGGCGCCTTCCTCTGTTGCTTTTTAATTTCTGTGCTCATTGGAATAATCCCAGTCTTATTTTTGCTATCATGCCGAAGTTGGAATGTTAAATGTCATGCTTCTGCGATGGGTTTCTTTTATTTTTGTGCTATTGAATATGAAATGCATAATAGATTGGCCTACTTTGTTCCCCTAACAGCTTTCTCTGGAAATACCCAAGTATTTGTAGCCGGACTCAGAAAAATTGGTTTTCTTCATGGTTATGTAAATATTTAAACTCAGCCCTTTTCACTCCAGAACAGCCGTTTTGTTTTTCTCTGTCTGTAGTTACTAGATCAAACTCGGTACTCAAGAATGGTTGCTACCGGTAGTACATTTTGGTAGCATGTATTCATGTTTATAAGGGGACAAGGTGGCTCAGTGGCTAAGACGCTGAACTTGTGGATCAGAAAGGTCGGCGGTTCGAATCCCTAGTGCCGCCGCTTAACGGTGTGAGCTCCGGTTACTCGTCCCAGCATCTGCCAACCGAGCAGTTCGAAAAATGCAAGTGGGACGGTAACAGCCTTCGTCATGCCGGCCATCTGACCACGGAGACCTCTTCAGACAGCGCTGGCTCTTCGGCTTTGAACCGGAGATGAGCACCGCCCCCTAGAGTCGGGAACGTCGACTAGCACGAGGGGAACCTTTATGAACCTCTACTGCTTGAAATAAAAGACTTTAGGGAGCTTGCAGAATTTAAATATAAACTCAAGTCAATATATATTAAAATGGCAATCCAATTAAGGCTTGATTTAAATTTTTTATTGAAAGTAATATATTAAATATATATTAAGCAATATATTAAGTATATTAAATAATATGCCTCTGGTACAATTAATCCTTGAAGATCTGAAACAGCTGTGTTTTCATCTGCTTTTGGAAAACCATGAGGATGGGGGCCTTCTTCCCTTTCTCAAGAGGTGAGGAGCTGTAATGGGAAGTGCCTGCTGCTTGGCCCTCTCCATGGGGGTGGGGACTCTTAGCAGGGCCTCCCTAGTGATTCTGATAGAATCAGGAGAAACTGCTGGGAGGTGATCCTGAGACCCAAAGACATCTGAGACATCTTTGTGGGTCATAACTGTCGCCTTGTACTGCATTTGGAAACATTTAGTAATAAGTGCAGCTTCTGTAATAAAGTGTAACATGACAGTCATGACTGATCACTGACCAATATCATTCTGACAAGCTGAAGCTTGGAGAGAGCATCCCATGCTCAGTGAATGATGGTAGTCTAAATCTAGAGGTGACTATTTTCAGGATATCTTACCATTGTCTCCACCTGCTCCTTGAATATGTTATAGTGAAAAAAATGGAAAGAGTTTTTCAAGGTAACTTGGATTGCTAGTGAAAGGGAATTAGCAAATACAACAGTTCTGGTAATAGAAAGATAATTACCGTACTTCACCTGGTACCAATACAGTTATGTTCCTTAAAACAGATAGCAGACAGTTGAGGAAGAAATACTGTTTTCTGTAACTCAATTTCTGATATTTTTCTACAGGCTGAGGCAGAAGTAAATCCAAAAGCTTACCCTCTTGCTGATGCTCAGCTCACCAAGACACTACTGGATCTTGTACAGCAGTCTTGTAACTACAAACAGTTACGCAAAGGAGCCAATGAAGGTGAAATCTGATTGAACCTTTTTATCAAAGAGTTATCATATGGATGTTGGGGAGGGAGTGTTGTCTCCTTTCAAATACTTTGCCCAAAGTAATAAAAACATTTTAAATAATTTGCCCAAGGGCAATAGAAACTGAATTCAGGATTCAATGTTTGAAGATAGTCATAAGGATTCAGCAAGCTGCAAGAATTTAACAGCTAAACCAAATAAATTTGATAATGGATTAGATCAGGCCTGTCAAACTGATGGTCCGCGGGCCGGATGTGTCACATGCAGGCCACAGCCACCCCAGCTTCGCAAGGGCAAAAAATGTCATACATCATGTGACGTGATCAAATTTGACACCCATGGATTAGATAATGTGTTGCACTTAGTTAGCGGAAGGGAAATAGAAGAGGGACGGCTCTACAGGTATTACCAGACGCAGGTTGAGAAGATGGTTACAAGGAAGTCAGTCTGACCCTGAACTAAATATTCTCCTTCTTAGTGGTAGCCTATTACTGGTATTTCCTTAAATGTGCTGAACAGAAATAATTGGCATCAGACAGACACACTGAAAATAAGTAAAAATAAAATGAATAAATAAAACTTGAGGACAGAAAGAGCTTTTACAATAATATCTGTGTTTGCTTTCATTGTTAAAGAAGTCCCCACATGGGAAATATTTGGAATGCTACACAATATACTGATTTATATAACGACCTTTCTAAGGTAGGTTAATTCCTACCTTAAAAGACATTTAATTTGCCATGTATTTAAATGAGAACTTGTACTCATATAATGAAGCCTTCAGAAAGAGATGCAGCTAGATATCCAGTTCACGTGATTTGCAAGTGGTCAGCTATTTCTTCAGCGTTATAACCACTTTAGTGTTCACCAGACAAACCCCACAATGTGAAAAGGTATTGAAAGTATATTTGATTAAGATGAACACAAATCTTGAAGCAAGAGTTCAATGAAGGCTATAGAATGCTATTGCATGTCACAAAGTGCTCTTTATCCTCTTGCAGCGCCAGCAAAAGAAGCTAGCTCTTGAATTTAATGAGTGCCTGGTAGTAATTATATTGATTTCCTTTTCCACAGCCACTAAAACTTTGAATAGAGGAATTGCTGAATTCATTGTGATGGCTGCAGATGCTGAACCTCTTGAAATTATCCTTCATCTCCCACTACTTTGTGAAGACAAGAATGTGCCCTATGTGTTTGTACGTTCCAAGCAAGCCTTAGGACGGGCATGTGGTGTTTCTCGGCCCGTTATTGCCTGTTCCATTACTATCAAAGAAGGCTCACAACTCAAGCCTCAAATTAATTCTGTCCAACTATCTATTGAAAGACTGTTGGTCTAACTCTGACAGAAGTAACTCCAAAAACCAAGACTTTATATGAATATTTTGTTCAACAGCTATTGTTTTACAATGTAAGTCATGCTCTTATAAGATGGCCATATAAATGATTAATAAATGTTTATTAGCTTTTTGAATCTAGTAATTACTTTCTTCAGTCATAGGTTGTTGTTTAGACCTATAATTGGAGATTGCTTGTTCTTTTAAGTAGAGACAAATTCATACCTTCACAATATTTAAGACAATAATTTGTAGTTACCAGGCAGTAATGACGCGAACCATAACCCTAATCCCAAATTGCTGAAGTTGGTGAGCAGCTTTCTGATTTTAAGGAGTAGAAACCCTGCCACATGGTCAAATGTTTTCAACTTGCTTTTTTATGGATTTTGAGGGTGGGAATTGGAGGCTTTCCAGAGAACATGCCTAAAATTCTATCCTAAAAACACCCTAATGTTCAGAAAATGGGTGGAGCTTGCTCTGCCAGAATTCAGTAAGTTTACCAGTGTATTTCAGTGGCATGACCTCAGGATGCTTGGGGCCAAATGGGGACTGCACATCGTTCACCTCTATTTGACAGAGTATTAGATTGCGTATCCCTGCTTTAAATTTGTCTGATGCAAAAATTATCCAATAAGATTTAAACTAATTCTTTGATCATTAGCATCATTTGAAGATGAGTTTGTGTATAAGTTAGTGTTTAATACAATAATACAAAACATATAATATTCTATTCAATAACCTGTTGAAGGTTATTTGGCTTATGGACCTACCCTAGAAAGAAATTGAAGTTTCCTCCCCAATTTGATGCAGTTTGATAGGACAGAAATGTAAGATTGTTTTTTTTTTTGCATTTGCTTTTTGTTGCTGTAGGCAGAGGTTTTTTTCAGAAATAAATTACAAATAAGTCCCATGCCCAGTGTCTTCTCTGAAACTGAGGTGATACTGCACTGATTCTGATAGGCATAGTCTTCCAAATTTTACCTAGTCAATGCTGCTTTCTAGAAAGTTAGATGTGTCAGGATGCTGGCCTCTAGCCTACCACTGCAACTCCACAAGAATGAGATAACAGAAAACTGTTGGGACTATTTTAATAGCAAGACCTTTAAACACTTGTCTTTTCCAGATAAAAAAGAACATAGCAAACATATTTTGCATGATATAAAGTTTTCAGATACATAAATGGGATTATACAAAGGAACAAGACAACTCATGACCAGATGAATCATCATTTCAGAGATATTTCCCTACATAAACAGAATAACCATGGGCAGCAAAAATTTGTGAGACCAGAGTGACTTGTTTTCTGTCAGCTTCACTAATGAGTTTCCTTGTGGGAAGCTGGCAGGGAGCATTGGGGGGGGGGGACTCTTTCCCTCCCGAAACGTGTAAACTTGCCTGCCAGCTTTCTTATTACTCTTTTTAAAACTATAACCTGTCTGCAGCAGTGCAGCAGCATTGAAGAATCTATAACTTACCAAATGTCATTCTTACAGGAATCGGATACCAGATTTGGGTGTATTCTGTAAGTTAACCTATTTGAGGTATGCAGATTCCAAAATTGTTGCTTTCTGATGCAGCATTTTGCCCAAATGAAGATTACAAACATACATATAAGTTTTAGTAGTATGGGGGTTGCACATGTTATATGTGCTCAAGTATGCAAGAATGCCTGTCGCACTCAATAGGTTGACTGAGTGTTGTTAATAAAATAATGTATTTTCTGCATTTTATTTTTATAATTAATTTGTAAGGTGTGTGTCGCAAATTTGTTCCAGGAGCTAAAGATGGCATGTATAGGAATCCTTTTCCCATAATAATTTACCCCATAGTAAGAATTGAGGTAATGGACTGAAAAAGTATGACTGATCCAAAGTCAAAAGTTAGCTAGTGAGTTTTCATTATTGAAGATACATTTGAGCCAGAGTTTTCCAATATTCTAATCTCTATATTCTATTCAGCCATATGGTTCAGTATTCAGGCTTGGGCTGAAAAAATCCTAGTGATGCTAAATGGTAACAGATATAAAAAACCTTTTTCTTCACAATTTAGATCAAGTTGCTCCAGCTACATTGGAAGTAAACTTAGTAAAACTTCAGCCACTTGAAATAGAATAGCCATAGAAAAACATGGTTTAGTAAAAAAAAAAAACCTCCTTTAAAACCCTACTTTTCTGCAGGATTCCAACTTTTCTACACATGGATAGCACTTTTCAACCAGTTCAATGAACAATTTACTGTCAACTGGATGAGCTGTGTCCTAAAGTACAGTAAGGCTTCCCTCCCCCAAAAAACTTACTTTCCCACTTTACAGTGCAACTCATTCAGCTGCCAATTAGCTGTTCCATCAAATGGAAGGAAAATGGCAGGTAAGAATGTTCTAATTCAAAGAGAGAACACCAACCTAATAACGAATACAGGCCTGTGGATCATTGTGGACCCCCTTTGGGTCACTATCACAAAATAATAGGCAAATTGCATTCAGCTTTAATTATTTTTTTTAAAGTACAGGGTGCCTTCTGAAGAGGAAAAGCCTCTCTAAAACCTGAATGGCTAACTTGTTTCTATCATGGACTGGAAGAAGTAACATGGTTGGGGGGAAAAGATTGCCAGGGCACGTTTGGTGTATGTTTGAGGCATGTGTACAAACCAAATTTATACAGTACTATTTTTCCAATAATAAGCTATTTTCCTAAATAATACTATGGTAGTTTGTGCATTATTATATGTGAAATGAAAAAGCTGAAGCAGCCAAACCAAGCTTTTAATTAAAGACAGATGAAAGTTGTACAATCAAATCTAGAACCAGAAGTGGAAAGGGGGTGGGTTTTTTTCTATTAATTTCGCAAAAAAAAAATCTGATTCCCACTCCCTTTTATCAAATGTCTATAAAAACATTTCTATTGTCGAAATCTCAACATTTAGGAGATTTTCAACATTAAAATGTTTGAAGCGGTTGGGGGTGTAAACTCAGTGCTTATTGAAATGTGCAGTTATCACATCTAAAAGTTCTTGCTTCTTTCCACTACCTGTTAGCTTATAAGTCCTGCATATATCCTTTAGAATTGGCACAGTAAGTTTACCCAAAGTGCCTCTATCAACATAATTCCTCACTTCCTCTTCAGAGAGTTCCATTCTTGCTTTCTTTTCTGGTTGTTCAGTACCACTACCTGCTGGAGAGAAAAAATAGGTGTAGTTATTTGTCACTCATTTGCTATAATTGAAATGTTTCATGTATATGTCCATCATGGCACAAAATCTTTTTACATTATGATCTCTTTTTTGAGTTTCCTTCAGATCAAGCTCAACTGTTGATGATTTCATAGAGATGTTCAGGTAGCTTTCTTAGCAATATTGAGATGGTTTGCCACTGCCTGATTCCAGGATACAGACAGTATCGATTTATGACAATTCGTTCAGCAGCATTTTGAAGTTACTATGAATTACAAAGGGATGTACGACCGATCCCCAAAGATATAGTCATTTAGTATCCCTACAGGATCACAATCTGGGCATTTGACAAAACCATTTAAACTTACGACTGGCTGCCAACACTGCATTAATATGTCATTGCCATCTGCAAACTTCCTCAGAAAATCAAGAATCTTGGGTCAAGAACCTACTTATATTCTGAGAAAAAGGTATACTTAGATCCCACATTGCAATGTTGGCAAACTTAAAAAGGGCATATGCATTTAAGGACACAATTGTCTTCTCTGTATTCTTTCATCCCACCTTGTTTTCGTTTTACAATTTTCCCATATGGATCATAGTCTGGCGGATAAACAAGTTGTTTAAACTCTTCTGCAAGGCTACCCAGTCGGCCATCCATTAGCTCAACCTTGGGCACTGGAAAGGAAGGAAAATGACCTTAGAACTGGTATTTAAATATGCACAATATATTTTTGAGCTTTAAAGCAGCAGGGGCCATGAATAGACCCATAAAATCTGACTGGAACAAATACCAATTGTTAATTACTGAAATATTTTGCTTAGTAAAATGACATATCAAAAACAAAGTAAATAACTGCTTTAAAGAATTAGAAAGTAACTAATAAATTACAACTCAATAGGGGTATTTTTTTCCCCTCAGCCTTCATTAACTAAGAGAAATTACAAGATAATATAGATACTAGGCAGGAAACGGGGTAAGAATATTTAGCTAACTTAAATACATCAACTGATGAAGGAAAACTACTATAAAACTCCCACTATGTCTCAAAATTCATAGTACAGATTGGAAATTGTAATATAGGCTCTTTTTTTTTAAAAACTCACTGAAAAATGAAATTTATTTTTATATTTTATACTTTATTCGTTTTAAAAACAATCCCTACATTCAGGGTTGACTTTCAACTGTCTGGTAAGCATTTAAGCATTACAAATAATGTACAACTCTATCAAATATTTTACCACTTCTGTAAAAAAATACAGTTCTATAACTGCTTGCTGTATTCTTAAATGTTTATGACATATCAAAGACCATATAAAAGGCAAATTATATTATACTAAGTTATTCTTGCCTGTCAGATCCTCAGCTTTTTCAGGCTCCATCAAATCCAGTGCCAGTGCTTCCAAATTCATATAATGTTGTTGTAGTACTGGATTTTCAAAGCTCTCACTTCTGTCAAAATCCAGCAAAAAGTGCCAAGAATGTTATCATGATATAGAAATGAAGATTCTAATACACATTGACAGACTTATTATACTAAAGAATAAGGTTCTTCAAGCATAATATCTTTCTGTGGGAGATTATCCAGTTTTGAATGCAAGTGTGTCTGTCATAAAATGAAATATTTTGCTATATAGAGCTCAAAAAAGAGAAATGGAAGAATGTTTTGCTACCGGTATTACCACTTTGGTGCTCTTTAAGAGAAATCTTTGGTTTTTCCTTGCATTATGAAGCAGCACACATCAGTTAACATTGCCAAAAGAATGTTGTTTAATGAAAACCATTAAACCAAATGGTTTTGGATACTAAATTAAAAATTCATTAATAAGTTGCCTTGTTTGGGAAGCTAGTCTCAGTCCAAATTAAGTTCTGCATTCTGCATTGAGTGAGCAATGACAGATACTGATAGGATGAGATAAAAGAGACTGACTGGTTCAAAGTCACCCCATGAACAGTACAGTTAACTTCTACCACAAATACACAGGCAAAATAGAGCATTGAAAAGGATATTGAAGTTTGAGGGTTTGTCTAGTTACTATTTTCTATGTATATATCTTAATGTTTATATCTATATTCACCTGTACTTGAATCGAAGCTTCTGTATTATTTCCTTCATTTTGTTCACTTGTTGTTGATTAGCTGGTATCTTCTCAGTAAAGTCAATATTTCGTTTGTCATCAGCATAAGGTAGAAAAATAAGATGAAAACCTAAGCAAAAGGAAAGGAAAAACACAATAAAAAGCCAAGTCATTTGAAAGCGCAATTTGACATTTATCCTATCAACAAAATTTCCAAATATGCAATAATTTGATAATAATCTAAGCTAAATTGTCATTATCATAAACTTTGCCTGAATGCTTCAATTATTTTAAACTCCTTCAAATATTAAATTATTAAAATATCGATTCATTAACTGAAATTGTTTAAGTGCCAATAAGGGTGATTGCTTTTAAAGAGATAAATGTAGAAAAGTCATTAAAAAGACAGAGTAGAAATAATTTATTCATGTTTACATTAATGTTGTTATATATAATTCAGAAGGGGACATATATGTAAACACCCTCTATAGTTGGAGCAATAAGCTCAGAAATAGGTAGTGAAGGATTGACAGGGGGGAAAAATCTCACAGGCAATCAAAGAACAATTTTCTTGTTAATTAAATATGCAATTATAATTAGAAATGGCCTAGTATATCCATATTCAATTAATGTACATAACATACTAGGTTTTATTTTTAAGAAATAAAAAAACATTTAGTTGGAGGCAGAATTTAAACAACTTTAATTTGATATTACACATACACACACATGCATTTGTATAGATGCCTATACACACAGACACACTTTATTACATATTTTAATATTAAATTATTTATAAGCCACATTCATTGGTTATGATTAGAAATAATGCCAAATATGGAATTTGAAGATCCTAATTCTTCTGGAAGTTTTACAAATCTTTTTATCAGTTAATACAAAAACAGGAAAGGAATAAAATTGAGGAGGAGAAATACCTGCACATAAATTATTTTACCACACTGTCCTATTATTATTGGATATACGAGATATATTTTTTCTAGTATTATTAAAGAATAAGTTTCTTTCAAGTTATACTTGTTCCATGTTGCTTATAATGGTATAAGCAAAATATCTTATTTTGATACTGTTGTGAAAAAAATTATCAAATAGAGCAACACTTCTAAGCCAACCACAAAACTAAAGTATAACATTTAAATTACCGGCAGGAACTATCTGTACATTCTGCTCATCTAGCTTTTCTTCCTGTGGGACCAGAGCTATAAACCTGGGAGGATTGTTTTGACGTGGTATGTATCTACATATGGCCATCACTCCTTTCTCCAAACACTTTGTTAACAAGGCATTAAACAGAGTAGTACTTCCTGTAAACAAAAGGCCATTTTTGGTTAAATTATTAATTTTACCCTATAATTTTGTTAGGGATTATATAATACAAATAAAGCGTATAGAACTACGGTACAAAATAAAAGAGATACATTAAAGAAAATAACAAATGAAAGATGTAGAAAAGAAAAGGATAAAAATTGAAAAGTCAATAAATAACAAAATAAACTTCCCTCTTTTTCCCCGAGGAAGTATAACCAATATCAAGAATGTGTCACTTAAAATAAAACATATCTTCATTCCACATCTTCCCTCGGTTTCTATAAACCCATCTCTAAAACCTCACTCTTCCCTATTAAACTGATCCATGTGAAACTTTCTAAAACCAAAAAATAATCATCCTCTATATATTCCAAAGAATACAAATATTTAATCTTATAATTAAATTATTTTATTTTAAAAAAGGATCAAAGATATTTGGATATTTTTGGAAATCCGGGCTGAGGAACAATCGCCAAATGCAGCGGAGGCTTCCCGTGCGAGACCCTCCTCAGGCAAGCGCCAAAGCATAGGAAAGGTGCGTGCAGGGTGGCTGGCTGCTCGCTTAGGGAGGGCCTCCCCACAGCCAGCCAGGTGGTTGCGAAAGGAGGAGGAGGGTTGGCCAAAGGGAAGCCTCTGCAGCGGCTGCCGATCATTCCTCAGCCAGATTTCCAAAAAGAACAAATAAAAGAAATAGCAAAGCACCCCAAGGAGATACAGAGAGAGGGGAAGATAGGGAGATGGGGAGAGAGACAGAGAGAGATACAGACGGAAAGTGAGACACTCTGTGCGTGTGTGTGTGTGAGAGAGAGACTCTCTCTCGCTCCCTGCCTGTGCCTGTTCTCACTGTCAGAAACTCCTTGCAGCCCTGCATGCTATCTTTGGGGCTGATCACCAGTTGTTTTTTTCTTCCTCTTGGAAAGTCAGGCTGACAGAGCAATGAGCGCAACGTGTGGCGCAGACTTCTCTTCCTCCTCCCCCTCTCCTGGCCCCCTGACTGGCTATGATGGGGCCGAGAAGGTGCACACGAGAGGAGAAGAAGGGGGAGGGAAGCCTCCACCACATGTTGTGCTCATTGCTCCACCAGCCTGGCTTTCCAAAAGGAAGAAAAAACAACAACTGGTGAAAAGCCCCAAAGAGAGCACACAGGACTCCAAGGGCTTTCTGACAGTGAGAACAGGCACACACACACAGACATAGAGAGACACAGAAAGAG